>BMAC01001403.1:55059-72325 GCA_014905375.1 Phtheirospermum japonicum
GATATATGAAAGTAAATAATAGAATATTGACTAATTCCTAACATAATCTATCCCCTCCCTTTGACTAAATCCCTTAGTAACTAAAACGAGCTTTAAACCTAACAGACTCACATTCATCCTTAACCTTAAACAACCATTTGCAATCAACAACAGAGCAATTATCAGGTTTTGGCACAAGAATCCACGTATTGTTAACATGCAAAGAATTCATTTCCTCATTCATCGCATTTAACCATTCAACAGAGTGCACAGATTTCAAAGCATCGTCATAGGACTTAGGTTCACTACTATCAATCGAATCAAATACACTACAAGCAAAGGAAGCCATATGATAATCATTAAACTTAGAAGGTCGATTAACAATGTTCCTTCTAACCCTATCTCTAGCAAGTTGATAACCTTCTAAAGACTCATTTCCAGGCATATTATCAATAGGCACATCATGCACAGTAGTAGCATCAGAATTTTCAGCAATTAAATCAGCATTTTCAGCAGGCAAATTAGGCGAATCAGCATGTAAATCAGTTAAAGTTTCAGTTTCAGCATGCATATCATCAGAATTAATTAAACTAGGTGATTGCTCCACCTCACTCGGAGCCGTATCAGATTCATGAACATGCATAGGAACAGACAAACAAGGAAACTCAGATTCATTAAAAGTTACATCACGACTAATCATGACCTTAAAACCAGGTTCACTTCTAAGTCACAATCTATACCCTTTGACACCCTCGGGATAACCTAGAAAAATACATTTTTTTCAACCGAGGTTCAAGTTTATCACCCTTTTGATGAACAAACGCATCACAACCAAAAACTTTTAAATTTGAAAAATCAATCTCACGACCGGACCATACATGTTCAGGACACTTACCATTCAAAGGCACAAAAGGGGTCTATTTATCAAATAAGAACAGTTAAAACAGCTTCACCCCAAAAATTTTAGAAAGACCGGAACATGCAAGCATACATCTAACTCTTTCACGTAAAGTTCGATTCATACGTTCCGCAATCCCCATTTTGCTGAGGAGTATACGGAATGGTTTTGTGTCTTTGAATACCAGAATCAACACATAAATTATAAATAAAGTGTTGTAAAGTTCAAGTCCATTGTCCGTTCGAAGAATTTTGATTTCCTTACCAGTTTGGTTTTCAATTAATGTTTTCCAAGACTTGAATTTTTTGAACACATCAGGTTTTTGTTTTAAAAGAAAAACCCAAGATTTTCTAGAAAAATCATCAATCACAGAAAAGAAATAACTACTTCCACCTTTGATGGGTTCTCTAGCTGGACCCCACACATCAGCATGCAAATATTTCAAGTATTTCAGTGCTTTTATACCTATTGGGATAGGGGAAATGGAGAATTGCACTTTATGCTGCTTTCCTAACACGCAAGAGTCACAAGTCATGTAAGACAGTTTATCATTACCAAAACAGCCAGATTTATGCAGAATATCAAGACCCTTACCACTCATATGACCTAACCGTTTATGCCTAAATTAGTTTTGTCCACAACAGCATTTACAGAGTTGGGCAACAGCATTAGACTCAACAACACAAACATACAAATTCTTACGTTTGTGATTAGCACATATTTGTCCTTATTTTTAGTAGGTTTATTACTTGTTTTTCTTATTATTTTTGGTATAAGTTGGGTAGTTTAAGCTCTATTTCGTATATTTGTACTCTAAACTTATTTTACCGTGTTTTGATCTAGATTGATGCGAATAAGTGATCATTTGTGGTTTTTCACTTTACAGCTAAGTAACCGGACGAGTTCAGCGCATAATTGGATATTCACGAAATGGAGAACGAGCTTTTCGGTGAACGAGTAGCAAGCAGATAGGAAGAGACGGGAGCAGGCGCGCAGCCGCGTCGACTGACGCAACCGTCGACGCTCCGTCGACGCGAGTCATGACCTGCGTCGGTCGACGCAGCGTCGACGTTACCTGCTGAAGCGTCGATGTCGACACATCTATATCGACGCAACATCGACGCTACTTGCTGAAGCGTCAGTGTCGACACATCTATGTCGACGCAGCATCGACGCTACTTGCTGAAGCGTCGATGTCGACACATATCGTCGACGCACCTGCCCAGCCGACGCGCGCGCCAGGCAGCACCGACGCCGAGTACAGGCACGCGTCGGTCGACGCTTCGTCGATGCTCCATCGACGCGACGGCCCAGAATCGGGAATTTTAGGGTTTCTTATGCCCAAGTCAAAATACTTCTATTTAAACCTTTCCAAGTCCGTCCCAAACGACACCCTGAGAGATATATACACTGAATTCTTGATCGTGAGGCGGGAGAACAACACCTTTCGCATCAAGTCAATAAACAAGTGATTAAGATTGAAGATTTGTGGATCGTCATGCTTCAACTGTCCGTTCGTGACCCGTTCTTCGATCAAGATCATTCACCCCTCAGGAGTAGCTGGAGATTTTACTACGCTTTTAGTTTAATAAGTACTCTAAACCTTTTATTCGCTTTCTTAGTTTAATTTATGCAATTAAGTAGTAGTCCTAATATTTGTTCTTGAGTTATTTGATGTTCCAACTCTTAGATACTTTTGGTATTGAACTCGTAATCCTAGTTTAATAAATTGCTTAGTTATTATTCATGCTTGGATTGGTTACTTCGATTACTTTTCGTTGGGCTTTGGGCAGAGGCCTGGCCTGGGTAGTCGTTGTGGGCTGGTTCTCGGGGTCTGTGGTTGGCGGTGGTTCAGTATGGTGACGGTGGCTTTGTGTGGCAGCGATAATTGTGGTGGTCTCGGCTGGCGGCTGAAAGTGGGTGGCAGGCGTAGTTGTCGGCCAGTCGGGTTTCGGGTTTGAAACGGGTCGTGGCGGTGGTTGTGGTTTCGGACGGTGGTGTTGGGGGTTTTCCGGCGATGCACGAAAAGTAATCGAAGTAACCAATCCAAGCATGAATAATAACTAAGCAATTTATTAAACTAGGATTACGAGTTCAATACCAAAAGTATCTAAGAGTTGGAACATCAAATAACTCAAGAACAAATATTAGGACTACTACTTAATTGCATAAATTAAACTAAGAAAGCGAATAAAAGGTTTAGAGTACTTATTAAACTAAAAGCGTAGTAAAATCTCCAGCTACTCCTGAGGGGTGAATGATCTTGATCGAAGAACGGGTCACGAACGGACAGTTGAAGCATGACGATCCACAAATCTTCAATCTTAATCACTTGTTTATTGACTTGATGCGAAAGGTGTTGTTCTCCCGCCTCACGATCAAGAATTCAGTGTATATATCTCTCAGGGTGTCGTTTGGGACGGACTTGGAAAGGTTTAAATAGAAGTATTTTGACTTGGGGCATAAGAAACCCTAAAATTCCCGATTCTGGGCCGTCGCGTCGATGGAGCATCGACGAAGCGTCGACCGACGCGTGCCTGTACTCGGCGTCGGTGCTGCCTGGCGCGCGCGTCGGCTGGGCAGGTGCGTCGACGATATGTGTCGACATCGACGCTTCAGCAAGTAGCGTCGATGCTGCGTCGACATAGATGTGTCGACACTGACGCTTCAGCAAGTAGCGTCGATGTTGCGTCGATATAGATGTGTCGACATCGACGCTTCAGCAGGTAACGTCGACGCTGCGTCGACCGACGCAGGTCATGACTCGCGTCGACGGAGCGTCGACGGTTGCGTCAGTCGACGCGGCTGCGCGCCTGCTCCCGTCTCTTCCTATCTGCTTGCTACTCGTTCACCGAAAAGCTCGTTCTCCATTTCGTGAATATCCAATTATGCGCTGAACTCGTCCGGTTACTTAGCTGTAAAGTGAAAAACCACAAATGATCACTTATTCGCATCAATCTAGATCAAAACACGGTAAAATAAGTTTAGAGTACAAATATACGAAATAGAGCTTAAACTACCCAACTTATACCAAAAATAATAAGAAAAACAAGTAATAAACCTACTAAAAATAAGGACAAATATGTGCTAATCACAAACGTAAGAATTTGTATGTTTGTGTTGTTGAGTCTAATGCTGTTGCCAACTCTGTAAATGCTGTTGTGGACAAAACTAATTTATGGCATAAACGGCTAGGTCATATGAGTGGTAAGGGTCTTGATATTCTGCATAAATCTGGCTGTTTTGGTAATGATAAACTGTCTTACATGGACTTGTGACTCTTGCGTGTTAGGAAAGCAGCATAAAGTGCAATTCTCCATTTCCCCCTATCCCAATAGGTATAAAAGCACTGAAATACTTGAAATATTTGCATGCTGATATGTGGGGTCCAGCTAGAGAACCCATCAAAGGTGGAAGTAGTTATTTCTTTTCTGTGATTGATGATTTTTCTAGAAAATCTTGTGTTTTTCTTTTAAAACAAAAACCTGATGTGTTCAAAAAATTCAAGTCTTGGAAAACATTAATTGAAAACCAAACTGGTAAGGAAATCAAAATTCTTCGAACGGACAATGGACTTGAACTTTACAACACTTTATTTATAATTTATGTGTTGATTCTGGTATTCAAAGACACAAAACCATTCCGTATACTCCTCAGCAAAATGGGATTGCGGAACGTATGAATCGAACTTTACGTGAAAGAGTTAGATGTATGCTTGCATGTTCCGGTCTTTCTAAATTTTTTTGGGGTGAAGCTGTTTTAACTGTTACTTATTTGATAAATAGACCCCTTTTGTGCCTTTGAATGGTAAGTGTCCTGAACATGTATGGTCCGGTCGTGTGATTGATTTTTCAAATTTAAAAGTTTTTGGTTGTGATGCGTTTGTTCATCAAAAGGGTGATAAACTTGAACCTCGGTTGAAAAAATGTATTTTTCTAGGTTATCCCGAGGGTGTCAAAGGGTATAGATTGTGACTTAGAAGTGAACCTGGTTTTAAGGTCATGATTAGTCGTGATGTAACTTTTAATGAATTTGGGTTTCCTTGTTTGTCTGTTCCTATGCCTGTTCATGAATCTGATATGGATCAGAGTAAGGTGGAGCAATCACCTAGTTTAATTAATTTTGATGATATGCATGCTGAAATTGAAACTTTAACAGATTTACATGCTGATTCGCCTGATTTGCCTGCTGAAAATGCTGATTTAATTGCTGAAAATTCTGATGCTACTACTGTGCATGATGTGCCTATTGATAATATGCCTGGAAATGAGTCTTTAGAAGGTTATCAACTTGCTAGAGATAGGGTTAGAAGGAACATTTTTAATCGACCTTCTAAGTTTAATGATTATCATATGGCTTCCTTTGCTTGTAGTGTATTTGATTCGATTGATAGTAGTGAACCTAAATCCTATGACGATGCTTTGAAATCTGTGCATTCTGTTGATTGGTTAAATGCGATGAATAAGGAAATGAATTCTTTGCATGTTAATAATACGTGGATTCTTATGCCAAAACCTGATAATTGCTCTGTTGTTGATTGCAAATGGTTGTTTAAGGTTAAGGATGAACGTGAGTTTGTTAGGTTTAAAGCTCGTTTAGTTACTAAGGGATTTAGTCAAAGGGAGGGGATAGATTATGTTAGGAATTAGTCAATATTCTATTATTTACTTTCATATATCCTCTCAATATTTTATATTTATTATCATTTATTTTTGTATATTTAGTTACCTTGTAAATCATTCTTGTACTGCTATATATACTGCCTTTGTAATAGATGATAGCATCAATTTGAGGAAATAAATATTCTTTACATGGTATCAGCAGGTTACGCTCCATAAACCAAAAAAAAAAAAATCTTCGCCTCTCTTTCTTTTTCTTCGACAATGGCGCAAACCACCCCCACCGTTTTTTATGCCACCTTATCTCTCCAGGCCATGACTAGTTTGGTTCCCATCAAACTCACCTCCACCAACTACCTTGTGTGGCATGGTCATGTTTTTCCTCTTCTATACACGCAAAAGTTTTTACCTTATGTGGATGGCTCGCTTCCGACCCCATCCCACACTATTTCCTCCGTTGGAGATGCGGCTATTGTCAATCCCGCTTATAAAGACTGGCTCTCAAAGGACCAGATTGTCCGAGTTTTTCTCTCCTCCACTATGACGGAAGAAGCCATGGCGGTCATTATTGGCTGTCGATCTTCGGCTGATGTTTGGTCCACTCTTGCGACTACCTTCAATCAACAATCTAAGGCTCGTGAACTCCGCTTGAAAGATGAACTCCAATTTATCAAAAGGGTTCAAAAATCGTCTCTGAATATGGCAATATTTTCAGGGGCCTATGTGATCAATTATTATCTCTTGGTTGCGTTATCGATAACACCGATAAATCTCATTGGTTCCTACAAGGTTTAGGTTCGGAGTTTCACAATTTTTCTACTTCGCATATCAATCTTATTCCTCTTCCCTCTTTTCTAGAATTATTGGCCAAAGCCGAGTCGCATGAGCTCTTCACTCGCTCCCTGGAAAATCAGTCGTCCTTCTCTACTCCGTCACAAGCCTTCTTTGCGCAACATCAATCCAAGAATTCTGGTGGCCGAAGATACTCAAACAATCGCAACTCTGGAAATTGTTTTGCTGGAAATAACAATAGCTCTGGTGGTCGTGGTAATTATCACCGATTTCACAGCAGTGGTGGTAAAGGAAAATCGTCTCCAACTTGTCAGATTTGTTGTCGATCTGGACATTATGCTACGTTTTGCCCAGATCGTTATGGTCAAAATGCCTCTCAGGCAAACCTTGCCGAGGCATTTCAAGCAGGTTACTCACTAAACTCCTCCTCAAAATTTGACTGGTATGTCGACACTGGTTCCACGGCTCACATGGTCAATTCTTCGGCATCGCTGGACTCTTCGTCCTCTTACTCTGGCACCGATTCTGTTGTGGTTGGTAATGGTAATTCTCTTTCTATTTCTCACATTGGATCACGTAATTTATCTCGTGACTTATCACTATTGGACATCCTGGTTGTTCCGCATATTACAAAAAATTTATTATCTGTCAGTAAACTCACCCATGAACATCCGGTTAATTTTACTTTTACTGACAAATTGTTCGAAATTCAGCACCGGCTAACAGGGGTCCCTTTGGCCCGGGGCAGACGTGAGAATGGACTTTACGTGCTTGAGCATGGCCATGAGAGTTTTGTTGCTGCTTTAACACGTTCAAATATCAAGGGCTCGTTTGATTTGTGGCATCGTCGGCTAGGTCATGCTAGTTTTGACACTATTAGATTATTAAATAAATTGGAATTTTTATCGGTTACTTCCATTTTACCAAACCCTGCTCCTTGCTCGTCATGTCATATAGCTAAGAGCAAGCGTTTATCTTTTGTTTCTAATAATCGCCGTGCTTCTCGTGTGTTGGATATTATACATTGTGATTTATGGGGACCCTCGCCTATTACATCGTGGGATGGTTATCGTTATTATGTTGTTTTTATTGACGATTTTTCTCGGTATTCGTGGTTTTACCCCTTACGGTTGAAGTCTGAGTTTTTTGATGCTTTTGTTAATTTTAAATCATTGGTGGAAAATCAATTCTCTTGTTCTATGAAACGTTTTCAATCAGATGGGGGTACAGAGTTTACTAATATGCGGTTTCAAAATCTCCTTCGGCATAATGGTATCATTCATACCATGTCTTGTCCGTATACGCCAACTCAAAATGGTCGGGCCGAACGAGAACATCGTCACATTACTGAGACCGGTCTCTCTATGCTCTTTCATGCATCTGTACCGTTAAAATTCTGGGTCAAGTCATTTGCTACAACGATCTACACTATCAACCGACTACCGTCTTCGGTATTGAATTATAAATCTCCGTATGAGGTACTATTTTTATCTGCTCCTTCGTTCGATAACTTTCATACATTTGGTTGTCGCGTTTTTCCTTGTGTACGTGATAACGCTGTGCACAAACTCTCTCCGCGCTCGATTCCTTGTGTTTTCATGGGCTACAGTTCACGTCACAAAGGTTTTTGTTGCTTGGATCCCTCCACGTCTCGTTTTTACATCCGGTGCCATGCTCAGTTTGATGAAAATTTGTTCCCTTTCGATGCGTCATCTTCTTCGTCTTCGTCTCTCCGTCTTGAGTTTTCCACCTTCTCGGATGCCTTCTCGCCATCGCTTACCACCACGCTACCCACACCGCCTGCAGCGCCCTTGGTCTCGACATTCCTACCTTCGGTCATCATTGAAGATGATCAGGTTATCTCATCCTTGACGCCATCTCCTGCACCGGCATCTAGCAGTCTCTCACCTGCAGCAGACCCACTGTCGCCTCCAACTCCTCCTTCTAGCTCCACGCCACCGGTTCCACCACCTCAGCCGCCGTTGCCTCCAGCTCCATCGTCCAACTCCTTGCCGCCGGTTCCACCACCTCATCCGCTAGATGCACCTGTGGCTTGTATGCACTCCATGCGTACTCGTGCTCAAGATGGTATCGTCAAATCCAAATACTCTTTATCTTCATATTTTTTGACATACAGTGCATTTTTATCTTTGGTGCATTCAGTCAATAATCCAAAGGGGTTCAAATCCGCTGCAAAATCCCCAGAATGGGTTCGTGCTATGGACGATGAGTTGAAAGCTTTACGCACTAATCGTACCTGGGATCTTGTTCCTCGTCCTCTCGCCGATAATGTCATTGGTTCTAAATGGATATTTCGGACCAAGTTCCTTGCCGATGGCTCTATTGAACGCCACAAATCTCGTCTCGTAGCTCAAGGATTTACTCAGCTTCCTTGTTTTGATTACGATCATACGTTCAGTCCAGTCATTAAAGCGTCGACCATTCATATTATTATCTCAATTGCGGTACTAAATAATTGGCCGTTGCACCAACTTGACGTCAATAATGCTTTCCTTAATGGTCGTCTTGATAGGCCAGTATTTATGGAGCAACCTCCTGGCTTCACTGACCCCGTTCATCTATCTTATGTATGTTGACTCAACAAGGCTATCTATGGTCTCAAACAAGCGCCTCGTGCTTGGTTTCAGCATTTTTGCGATTTTATTCTCAGTTTAGGATTTGTCGAAAGCAAATCTGACACCTCGCTTTTCATCTATCGTTCTGGTTGCATTTTGTTATATCTTCTTGTTTATGTTGACGACATTATTATCACTGGTAGTGACTCTTCTTTTATCGCTCGTCTTACCTCTCGGATACGCAAGGAATTTGGCATCAAATACTTGGGCAGGTTAAATTACTTTCTTGGCCTTGAATTTACCTACACCAACTCTGGAATTTTCTTGGGTCAATCCAAGTATGCTCGTGACATTCTTGTTCGGGCCAGCATGCTTGATTCAAAATTGATTTCGACTCCGCTTGCTTCTGATACGCTTCTCCGTGCCCACGGCGATCCCTATTCTGATCCGACCTTCTATCGCTCGCTTGTCGGTGCTCTTCAGTACCTAACCATTACTCGTCCGGACCTTTCATTTGCGGTTAATACGGTTAGTCAATTTCARGCTAATCCCAYCATCGACCATTTTCAGGCTRTTAAGAGAATTTTGCGCTATGTCAAAGGCACTCTTGAGTTCGGTCTTGACTTCTCTCATGGTCCGTCATCTATTTTGGGTTATTCCGATGCTGATTGGGCTCGCTGTTTGGACACACGTCGCTCTACTTATGGTCACTCCATCTTTTTAGGCCCAAATCTGGTTTCCTGGAGTGCTAAGAAGCAACCCACTGTTTCTCGTTCAAGTTGTGAATCTGATTACAGGGCCATGGCAAATGCGGCTTCCGAAATTATTTGGGTCACGCTTCTTCTTCGTGAGTTACATGCGTTGCGAAGCCATGTTCCCATACTACTCTCGGACAACAAGAGTGCATTATTTTTAAGTCAAAACCCCATTGCTCATAAACGGGCCAAGCATATCGATATTGACTACCATTTTGTTCGGGAACTTGTAAGTTCTAAACGGCTCCACACCAAGTTCGTTCCTTCTCATCTTCAATTGGCCGATATCTTCACTAAGGGGCTCTGTCGGCCGCTTTTTGAATTTTTTCATTCCAAGCTTCGCGTTGTTTCCAATCCACTTCGCTTGACGGGGGGTGTTAGTAATTAGTCAATATTCTATTATTTACTTTCATATATCCTCTCAATATTTTATATTTATTATTATTTATTTTTGTATATTTAGTTACCTTGTAAATCATTCTTGTACTGCTATATATACTGCCTTTGTAATAGATGATAGCATCAATTTGAGGAAAATAAATATTATTTACAGATTATACAGAAATCTTTGCTCCTGTTGTGAAATTTACTACTGTTAGAATCATTCTTGAGTTATGAGCTCATTTTAATTGAGAATTAAAGTAAATAGACGTTAAGACTGCATTTTTGCATGGTGATTTGGATTAAAAAAATATATATGCGTCAACCTCATTGTTTTGTTGATAAATCGAAGTCTGATCATGTATGTTTGCTTACGAACTGAAATTAATTTATTGTGTTTTATTTATTTATTTCCGCTGCTATTTCTAAGACTTGATCTTAGGTCTGGTGACATTTAAACCTAACATCATATCTGAAAGCTGCATTTCTACAAAACTACCAGGAGACATTACGCTTGGTTTGATGTATTATGAAGCTGTAGAAAAATGCMATGCTAAATTCATAACAATATTTATTTTCACGTCACAAGAACTTCTATCTGGATGCTGGAATTTAATGCATACATATCGATAACTCTCGCTATTTTATTTGCTTTTCTCCTTATGTATTGCCTACAACAATYGGGCTCCGAACTTTGTACTTCCCATTGGACCATGTAATCGAACCWACCAATGGTTCTTTAGAAGTTTTAGTAAGTATGAAATTCACTTKGAAGCTTAGTTTTTTAACAGTCTTCGTGAATTGCAGTATTTTCGGCACCACTTCAACTTGCATGCCAACAGGAGTTTCCACAGTGGCATAGTAGGTCGAATATTCCTCACCGACATTGGTCGCTGTTCTTTTCACTGTCCTCCTTCCATTTGCCTTTAATCCAGAAACTGCTATTGAAGGATAGTTCATATCCGAGATCAAATCAGGATTCGAGTTCCTTGGGCAAATAAAGTTCTTAGGAGCAGTCGATGAAATAGTTTTAATCTCGGATGTGTTGTAACCATAGTTGCAAAGAAAATGGAGGTGATCAACGGTTTTTGTCTCGTAGACGAGCCCTGGCGACAATGGGCCAAATAGGGTTATTTCTCCTGAACCGATGTCATAAGGGGTAGCTGTTGATCCGTTATCTGTTGTGATTGGCGAATGTAAATTGCTAGTCGAGATTGCTGCAMATGGAGATAAGAACCGATTTAATTTGTTAATGACATTTGCAATTAGTCCAGACTAACCGTATCTGACCTGTCGTCATKATGGCTGATTTGATAGCAGAGGAACTCCATGCTGGGTGACGAGACCTTACTGTTGCGGCTAGACCAGAAACGTGTGGGCAAGACATGGATGTGCCTGAATGTACCTTGAAGAGGGGCTTTTCCTTACCCGGGACACCCTCACTTTTGTCGATTAAAGTCCATGCTGCAAGGATGCCTTYTCCTGGTGCTGCTATATCAGGCTATAAAACAAAAACAACTTAAYTAGTCATTGTGTACATGAAAGAATATGTGGGGGAAAAAAAGAGAATATATTTACCTTGACAACGTTTGGATTGCTAGGACTGGGGCCTCTCGATGAAAATAATGCAACGACGGGAGCTGGCTTGTAGTGTGATATCACCACAGTTGGTCGAATTGTCGCCACCGAATTTCTTTCAAATATCAAACGATTTAGTTAGTTAGCGATCGTTTCATTTTTTATCATATAATGTAAATTACCTGGTTGATTTGATATAATATCGTATCTGAGCTCCTTCCTTTTCATTGACAATAGCAACCGGAGAAGTTCCTACTGTCAATACACTTGACTTCATGCGGTTGTCAATAATTATCAGCCCGATCACACCTAATTGTCTCTTCAATGTATTAAACTTTTCTTCCACTTCATAATCTTGAATGGTGTTTTCACATACAATAATTTTACCCTTTACTTCGCCACCATCTAATGAACCTGGGACACAGTTGCTGGAAATATGCCGTGCATGTCATTTCATCTCACTTGAGGCCATTAGTTGGATTTAAAATAAAATAAATAAATAAAACTATTTATTTCTATATCATACCTTGCATTAAACACATCATGTTTGTTGGAGCTAGCTGTGCGTCCATCTACTAAAGGATACGTGGGATATTTTTTGAGACCCGAAARGTTGATGCCTCCACCCTAAGAGTTATCCCAAATAAGAAAATCACTACAAATCGGCGTTTTAAGAACATAATTTGTCGACATCAATCATTTTGTCAATAAATTTTAGAATTATAAATAAAACCCCTCAAATCATTTTGATCGATTACTAACAAATCATTTTGATCGATTACTAATATATGTTAATTAGTTATACAAGAATCTTTTGAATTTTTTTTTTGATTACGTACCTTAATAAACTTGTTCCCCCCCAACAAAACATCAGTCTCAAAAACGCGATCTATAGTGGTCGCAGCAACAGTTAGGATCCAGGGAGCATCATTCACAAGTGTCCCAGGAATAGGGCCACCATTCCCGGCAGCGGCTACCACAATGATCCCCTTCTCCACGGCATGAAACGATCCGATGGCGATGGGGTCATTGAGGAAATCTTCGGATCCTTTCCCACCTATTGATATGGATATCACATCGACCCCATCGGCGATTGCATCGTCAAACGCTTTGAGGATACCCGAGTACACGCATCCATCAGCTCCACAAACACGATACACTGCGATTCTGGAACCTGGCGAGCCTCCTCTTGCAGTCCCCTTAGCTAGGCCATAGTACGATGCCCCCCAAACCGGTACCCCAGCTGCAGTCGATGCAACATGTGTACCGTGACCGTTCTCGTCCCTGGCTGTGACTATATCACCCGGCTCATCAAGATCGTCGTAATATCTTGCTCCAATCACTTTCCTATTTATTAATTATTGCAAATTTATCAAGAAAAACAGTTATTTAAACCTCTAAAATAAAGGAAAAGACTACAGTGCCTTCAAGGCACAATGCTTTCCACCCACTGCATTTACAGCTATTGATTTTTTAATATAAAAAGGCTAAAATTGATCTAATGGTGAATGGTGCCGTAGAAGTACCTCATTGTTACTTGAAACAACTAAATTCTAAATGTTCGAAAAATGTAAACTATAGTTCATTCTAATTGTTTACTTGTTGCAAATGAACGAAGTGAGAATTTCGCCTCCCATGCATATTCCTTTCCAGCGTGCTGGGATTTGACCCATATTCTTATCACTGAAACTCGGATGTTCAGGCCAAATTCCTGAAGAGATGATTCACATTTAATATGAGCACAACTCCATTAAAAGTAATAATGAAAATATAAAATTATATAAACAAAAATCGACCTGTATCTATGACGCCAATGATAGTGTCAGCTCCGGCTGAGCAAGAGACATGAGAAGGAGAGCTCTTGAGAGATATAGAATCTTTTATAAAAGCGGCGTTTTGGGTCATCAAGAAATCCCAAGAACGAGTAGTCTGGAGTTGTGAAACTCCRTCCGGGAAAACGGACACCACTCCTTGTCTTTGTGCTATTGAGTTTGCTTCTTCTTCTGATAAACGAGCCGCAAACCCCACRAAACTCTTGTTGTAGGTATGTACAACAGAATTTTTCTTCCTGAAAGTAAACAAGAATGAGTCTAATTGAAGTACTTTGTAAAATCCCAAAATATATTACTAATCCTAGAAACTTTATGCACATAAGGATTTGTTTTCTTGAAAAGTAAAACAATTTTTCAAGAAAAAAACAACTTTCTACAATTAATTAAGTATACCTATTAAGGAGCTCGCTCATAAGCTGAGCATGGTCGTTTCTYGGAGCACTTTTTGGTGAGGCTCCCATGTACACAATATAAACTYTATCATCACTTTTTAGTTTAACTCCATTTATATTAGCTTCTCCAAGAAATGAGACTAGAAACAAAACTTTGAAACCGAATAAAAGATAAAAACCTCTCATGATTATTATTTCCCTCAAAATCAAATGTATTCACGAGTTCACACTTTCACATTGTTTAGTTTATGGTCTTTATATATTGTTTAGTACTAGTTATATTCTGTTAATTAAAAAGGCCTAATTAAATCTGATGGACGTAAATTTCTTTGATAGGATATTTTGTTTTGAGTACACAACTCGGTAAGATTCCTTCTATCGAGTAAACTAGTTATAGTAGGGAAAATTACTATTTTTAATCTATTATATTATCTACYTTTTGAAATACATACAAAACACATCCAGCTTTTTGGTTCTGAAATCTGTTTCTAATTCAAAGTTAGCCTTTGGGATGCTGGAAAAAGGAAACAATAACTTCAATCAGGTAATGGCTGCTAAGAACGAAAGAAAAAAGGGAAAAAAGAAAAGTAGAAGGGGAAAATATGGAAATAGAAAGGAAGGGTAAAATAGGTAATTTAAAAATGTTTCATTTTACAATATTTAAAAATAAATAAAAACAGAAGTAAGTATAGAATCCCGACACGTTATTAAAAAAAATTGATTATTATGTACCTTTTTCATAATTTAATCAACTCACCGAATGTGTTTTGACAGCGGAAATAGCACGAACGATTTTTGAAAATAAACAATATATATATATATATATATATATATATAATACATCAAAATAACAATTCCCCCCTAGCTAGTAGGAATTGATCATGAGCTGATATTATAATTTATTAACATCTAAAATAAAAAATAAATACTTATATGAGATTGGTGTAATAGACCATTTTTTACCATTTAAATAAATTAATTTAGACACACACCCGTTAACCTATCAATCCGCCCATTACACGTGGGAATAACTAAGTATATAGCCCTTTGTCACCTCTGAGCAAAAAGTTGAGAGTTTCTACACGTGGGAATAACTAAGTATATAAGCTTTCTAGTGCTTATAATGGGAGTACCATTTTTTGATATCGTCGTCATTATTATTATTATTATTATTATTATTATTATTATGCTCCTACGATTCATGGCCTAATCTATTAAATTTGGGGATTGGATTTTCTTTTTCTTCCCTAAAGAAGAACAAATAAAAAAAAAGTTATTGATATATGAAGAATGGTTATGTTCCTTGTGAGTGATATTGAGCTTTGAACACTAATAGATACTTACACACATACAAAGGAAAATGAAAAATAATAAAAAATATTAGATTGCTTGTTGAAGGTTTTATTTTTCTGTTTGTGTTTAGTTCCTGGAATTCCTATAGCCACCAAATCCTAAATGCCCAACATGTATATGGGTATATCAAAACATTATTTTTTCTGTCCAAAATTTTATTTATCTTTGGCCCCATTTCTCGTGGGATTCGGTTATCTAGTTGTCCGAAATTCTGCTCCCTCTTAGTTTATTAGCTATTTCTAGTTGGGTTTAATTTTGATCCGTAAATCGAATTGAGTTTTTTAAGCAATGGTCGGTGCACCATTTTATCGGAGCAAACCCAAATATGTTGTAGATTGAAGGCCTAAACCAATAACCTCATGAGCTTGATTGATTCCCAACACATTACTAATAGAGAGCGACCTGATAAGCCCAGGTCGCCTGGTTATAAACTGCTTACCGACCTCAAGAAGAGTGCAGTGCCAGGTCGCACTGTTAGCGACCTAATGCCTGGCGACCTGGTGTTGAGTGCAGTGCCAGGTCGCATAATTGGTGACCTCTCAGGTCGCACGATCGGTCGCTCAAAGGTCGAGCGTACTACCAACAATGAGTCGCAGATGAGGACAACCTACCTGACGTCAGCTGATGGTGTCAGCCCCAATTCAGTACATCCAGCTGTTAGGATGTACTGTAGCAATAGTAACCACATGATTTGAATTAATGTACTGTAGCAGTTGTAGCCACATATTTTAAAGTTACCTTTACTATAAATAGCGGCACATTCCCTTATGTAACTATGATGAAATGAATGAATGAAATCTGGGCAAAAGTTAAATACTAAATATTCCAAAATATGTGTTCTTTACTTTCTTTCATGGTATCAGAGCAGGTTTTTACCTGACTCTGAACACCTCTTTTACCTCCTTTCTCGTCTACTTCTTTCCTGCCCTTACATCTGATGGAGGGTGCCACACCTCCACATCATGAGGCTCAAGCGAGCTCTCACGCAGTATTTCAAAACACGTCTCTTTCTTCTCAAAGCTCAAACTCAACTATCCAGCTGCAAAATCAGCTCATCTCTATCAAACTAAATGACTCAAATTATCTATTTTGGAAAATGCAAGTTTACACAGCCGTCAGAGGGTACGGGCTTGAAGGCTATCTTACTGGAGAAATCAGGCCCCCACCGCAGTTCGCTGAAGGATCAGTTAACCCAGAATTTCTGCTCTGGGTCCGTCAAGATCAATTATTAGCATCTTGGCTTCTCTCCTCTCTTTCATCAGACTGCCGATGTCTTCACCAAACCTCTATCTCATTAATTCTTTGCTCGGCTTAGAAACAAACTCTCGGTTGTTCCTCTCGCCGCCCTCGAATTGAGGGGGGATAATAGAGAGCGACCTGATAAGCCCAGGTCGCCTGGTCATAAACTGTTTAGCGACCTCAAGAAGAGTGCAGTGCCAGGTCGCACTGTTGGCGACCTAATGCCTGGCGACCTGGTGTTGAGTGCAGTGCCAGGTCGCATAATTGGTGACCTCTCAGGTCGCACGATCGGTCTCTCAAAGGTCGAGCGTACTACCAACAATGAGTCGCAGATGAGGACAACATACCCGACGTCAGCTGATGGTGTCAGCCCCAATTCAGTACATCCAACTGTTAGGATGTACTGTAGCAATAGTAACCACAGAATTTGAATTAATGTACTGTAGCAGTTCTAGCCACATGTTTTAGGGTTACCTTTACTATAAATAGTGGCACATTCCCTGATGTAATTATGAAGAAATGAATGAATGAATTTTGGGCAAAAGATTGAATACAAAATATTCCATATATGTGTTCTTTACTTTCTTTCAATTACATGGACTCACAACTTTTCTATCATATCCATATCATTCTTATACAAAACAGACCACTGACTCCAAGGGGCGGGCTTCAGAGATCGATAAGAATTTTGTACCTAAAACTGTTGTTGTTGCTACGCCTCGTGATGAAGAAGAACGGTCGGTCGGGGTGCAGTTAATGGGAAACCAGTGACTAATGACGTGTTTTGATTATTATTATTATATTATTATTATTATTATTATTATTATTATTATTATTATTATTATTATTATTATTATTATTATTATTATTAT
>BMAC01001404.1:0-45208 GCA_014905375.1 Phtheirospermum japonicum
ATAATTTATTTTCCTCAACTTCTCTCCACTAACTAGTAGTAGCGATAAGTAAGGGTCGAACCCACGAAGAGTGTGGTTAGATTGTGATGATTCGTATTTTATTTAAATAAATGATTGGGTAAGAAATTATGATTTAATTCAACTAATAAAATAAACAAGCAATTAAATTAGCAAGAAAATAATTAACGAAGAATTCAATAATAATAAAGGCCTAGTTCTAGTTCAGTTTCCACCCTCGATTCACTCATTTAACCAACTACAATATCATAATTCATTCATCACATGTGATTAAAAACCCTAAGTAGCAATAAGCTCTGCTACTCGAATTTACCCTTACTGTGTACTCAGTTAAAATAAGCTCTTTAATTGAATCTAATTATTGAATAACCTAGAATAATAAAGTTGACGCTTGACGATGGGCGGTCATTAAACGACAGTATAAGTCACAGCGACCTGATGGGTTCAGGTCGCATGATTACATAATGACATGGCGGCCTGATAACATCAGMTCGCACGATTGGCGACCTAATAGATTCAGGTCGCATGGATTACGACCTGATAGGTTCAAGTCAAGTGAGTACCGACCTGACAGGTCTCAGTATCAGAAGTGTGCATGGAGCCTACATCACATCGGATGACATCATAGTACAATGCTACAGCTATCAATAATATTGAGCAATGTTAGCCACACGATCATAGCTAACCATTGTCATATGTACTGTATCAAATCTGACCATAGGATTTAGGGCAACACTAATTAGCTATGTTGTTATAAATAGCAGTCTATTTCATTGATGTTAGGATATGAAAAAGATTATCAAAAAAATATATACACTACATTCTTCTTTCATAATAACTCTCCTTTATTATATCAGCTCGCCATGAGCTTACAACTTTTTTTTTTCTGGAAGCTACAGTTCTTGATCTTGAGAGTTGAGAGTAGTGTATCTAAGGAACTCGGTGATTTTATTTATTTATTTAAACCCTGATTGATACATATACACACATTATATTTTTCTTCATTCTACTACGGAACTTGAATACAGTCATCATTTATTTGGTTTTAAAAATACAAAGTCATAATTTACCAGAAGCATGAGAATGAAATATTGTATATCTCGGCTTTTTGGGCGTCAGGCTTAAGGAACCGGTAACTAGGGACTGATTTGTTTCTGTATGCATGCAAGCATGCATGATATTTTATCTCAAATTAAATCTTGCCTTAAGCATTCTACTAAGTTAAATATATCCGGCTGGTTTCTCTTCTTGTTTACCAAAACTCCTTTATAAGTGTATTAGGTGAATATATATAGAGTGATGTGCATCATACTATTTACAGTAGGTAATATGGAGCAAACATATTGTGTGGGGAGTGAATATTGTACTGATATGAAGCCAATCCGAAAAGCGAACGCTCTCATTTCTCTTCCATCATGTTGCTCTCATTACTAAGGATTTAACTAATAATTAACTAAGGGARTTTCTTGTGTAGGGGTGAAGATTTATTCCTATTTTCTTTTTCTAGGCTATTTGCGGCCCTTTTATATTGCAACATATCGATCGTGTGGAATTACCCTATTCATCAATCCAATGCTAAAAAGTATAACAAGAAAACTTTGGTTTTGTAAGTTAATATGAAAATATTAATTTATTGTAAACGAAAGGATAAATCGACGAACTCAACAACAAATATTAAACAAACACACACAATTAGTTGCCTAAAATTTGTTGTGGCCTGTGGCACAAAAACAAAATCATCTCTAATTAATGATATATATGCTCTTACTAAAATGTCCAGCTAATAGTAGAAATAGATCAAAGATTAATGTTTCCACCTGAAGATGTATTCACAAATTGCCAAATTTGCAACAAAAAGGTAGTTACTAGTAGCAAAGCAAATATGGACTGAAGTTCAAATAAACATGCGCAYAGAGGGAGAGAGTAATGTAAGTAACATAAACACAATCAACGTTACAATTGATTGTTCATAGTATAGTCCTCCCACAACAGTATTGTCATCATTATCAATAATACATGAGACACAAGATTATTCACCATCAGGACTGGGATACATTCTTTCTTAATCAAAACAATCTTCATACATACATACATACATACGTGTATATATATATATATATAGGTAAGAAATGCAGAAAATGTAGCTTTAATTAAACTGAATGACCTCAAAATGCATAAGATGAAGCATACATTCTCACCCAAACCCAAAGATATTATATATATATATATATTAGAATTTGAAACCAATAGAACAAACCAAAAGAACTATTAAAAAAAAAAGTGTTGCGGAATATGCAACTCAAATTGGATTCAAAGAAATTAGATCAACTCGCGAAACTTTGGTAACTCATACATTAATCAGCAAAACGATAAAATAATGCCAAAAGAACCCATAAAAACCGATGGTTTAAAATAATGTCCAAGTGATCATAAAACAAAATTTCTCTTTTTGTCTTTTTCTGAATAATGAGAAGTGGATAGGCAAATATACTTGGATTGAATTTTGGAGTCAATATCAGGTGCAAAATGGTTGACACATGGCCCATCATAAACTCTTCTTTAATAACCAATCAATACACGTTTGGAAGCCATAGTGTCAAATAATGCCAAATGGACCAATACAAGATCTCACTTTTCTTTCTTTGGTGGGCCAGCTATAGCTCTGTGTTGTAGCATGCAGACGTAGCAAAGCTTAGAAAGGGCAGTTTTGCAAGTAGGTGCAAAAATAAAACATAAAACCATACACATATTAGCACACTGAACATTTCAGATATTCAAAACAAAAGATTAAATCTTGAATAAAAATCATTCAAATTCATTTTCAAAAGAGCAAAAGAAACAAATTGTACCAACTTCTCCTAAGCCCACACCACATTACACAACACACATTAACATCAATATTATTTCAAATAAATTCCTGAAGAAAAAGAAAATATCTACCAAATAAAAGCAAAAATCCTACTTCTAAACCCAAACACCACCAGACTTAAGCTAGGGTTTTGCAAGGTGAGAAGGAACACAGAAACGTCCTCACAAAGAGACTCATTTCCATCGAAGGTAAACTTCTCCCGCCTCTTCTCCTTCTTATTTTTGCAGCCGATTGTTTATCAGATCTGTGCGGCCTATTCGGATTCACCGATGATTTTGTACGGCCTTAGATTTTTTATTTTTTTTTTGATGATTTTTGGGCTTTTTGTGTGTTTGGGTCTTAGTTTTGTTTTGATGATGATTGGGTTTTTTAAATATGTGCGAGATTCATCGATTGATTCTCAGTACGGGCCTTGGCGTTCTTTTCAGAGGATAATGTCATTAAGCCTTATTGTAATATTATTTTCGTGATTAATTGATGATGAGGATTGGGCTTTTGTTTAATGTCTTTGGAAAAAGGAAATCGTATCTACCTTTGAAGGTTTTGAAGCCCATTTGTTGCGACAAAAATAAACAAATATATATATGATGATTGGGCTGTGTGTGTTTTTACAGAAAAACAGCCTTTTATTATCCTGTTAAGCTATTGATCCTGGGCCTTAGTTTTTTTCTTATGATGATTAGTGGGCTGTGTGTGTTTCATATTTAAACCAAAAAACATTTTTATCATATCTTGTTGAGCGATTGATCTTTTAAATATGTGCGAGATTTATATTAAGTACCTTGTGTGTTGGTTTTATCATTTCCTTATATTAAGTACCTTGAATGCAATTATATTAATACAATTGGTTTGATAGTGAACCATATTGATACAGAGTACTCAATTTATTATAAACGGGCCCTCAATTGATACATGATAGATTTCATGATCGGTGACTATGTGCAGGTATGTCGGATTTTGTAAGAGTTTGCGACTTGGACAGCGAGACATTCACTACGCATCATACAAATTGGCGAACGACATTGTCAAGAGCGGTTGTGCATCATGGAATCCCGATCTTGCCCGATGAAGACACAATGTTTGATATCTGTCTGTTGTCCGAACAAAATAAAAAGGTGTTTCTGAAGTTTCGATCCTACGACCTCTACCTCATTGCATACAAGAGGGTTGTAGGGAAATGGCAGGAAATCCGTCCGTCGAGCAGTGACCCGTGGCTTCTTGGACACGACGCGGATCGTCTGGACTTCTGCAGTAACTATGGGTCCTTGCGTACAGCTGGTCGGTTAGATAGCGATGTGACCGCCTTGAAGATCAATAAGAGCATGTTGAACGAGTCTATCAACGATCTGGCTAACGAAAATTGCGCTAGGTATAAGAAGGCGCGTGGATTGTTGCGCATCTTGGCCATGTTTCCCGAAAGTTGCCGGCTCACACAACTCGAAAACTTTTGTAGAGCGAGGTGCGTGTACGACTATGAAGATGGCAGGCATAGCGAGGATCCTCATTTCGGATTTGATGGCAAGCTCGACTCTCTCACAAAGAACTGGAATAATTTGTGTGAGATTATTGCGCAGAATGCTGACTTTAATGCACAACCTCAATTGTTAGCTAGGTATGAACTAAACAACGAAGATGGGATGCCGATTCTCACAGTCCAAGCAGCTCGGGCAGAAGTTAAGCTCTTGCACGGCAAATGCAGAGCTTAATTGTGAATTCTAATATTGTGCTATGTGGATGTTAGTTTGACATTGGACAAATCCTTGAGTAGAAATTTAGTTTAACCGTGAATTCTAATATTTTGTTATGTGGATGTTAGTTTGACCTTGGACAAATCCTAAAGCAGAAATTTGAAATCAGGCTCATTAATTCAAATATCAAATCTGGTTGTTATTTTCATCATGTATACACATTTTATTATGATTTTATTGGCTCTATCTTTGGACCTTTTTTTAAACAAAACTAGTACTTCGCACGGATCTCATGGTGCATATATATAAATTGAATATTAGTGTTATTATTGATTCTAATCAATTAAATCACTATGTATGTATTATTTGACATTTTCTGGTATATAATATTATTTGTTATTATATTCGTAGAGTTGTCGTTCTCACCAACTTTCAATTGGTGACTCGTAAAATAGTATGTACATTTGTAGTTTTGCATACAACATTATAAATCGTAAATTTGATGTATTAATTGTTTTGGCTATTAGTAATCTCAATTTGTATTGTTTATGCTATTAAAAATTAAAAATATGATAAATATGAAGTAAAATTTACAAAATAATAATAATAATAATAATAATGGATTACCAAGCATATTTGCCCTCAGTAATATCGAAAGATTTTTACCGATAGATTAAACCTTCGTTAACAACACTCTTGGTAAAACTTTCAGTAAATCGACGCCAACATTTACGTCATTGTTATCAAAGGTAATGTCGGCGCTACCGTAAGGATTTTCGAGGGAAAATATACCGAGCGAAAAAACCCCTCGTTAATACGGAGGGGAATATAAAACCCTCAAAAGTACATAGGGGAATCAAATGCCCTAGGTATTATGCTCTCAGTAATACCGAGGGTATTTGACGACTCGACAAATTATGAAAAATAAAAAAGAAAAAATAAATATTATTGAGGGTTAAAAAACGCACTCGGCATTACCGAGGAGAATTCCGTCCCCTAGGTATTCTTGAAAATAAAAAAATATAATTTTTTTTTATAAAATCAAAATAAACACTATAATTTCATACTATACATTTGAAATGTAATTCACGAGATTTTAATATATAATTATCATCGAACTTATATTTATTGGCATGTATCGTGTAATATTAATAGTATGATACGATCGATCTTTTGTTATACTATACAGATCGATCGAGTTTATTTAATTACACACGTAATTAATGAAGTGTCGTTATTTTTTTTAAGATATCACGTGGTTGCTTTCCTTATTTTAGAATCATAAAAATTACCAATTGATTGGTAATTATATTTTTTTTTCTTAATTTCAAAATACCAAAAGGAGAGGATTCTCTCAGTGAAGTACTGAAAAAAAATAATTCCCCTCAGTGATATTGAGAGAACTCAGTGCCCTCGATAATTTATTGAGGGGAATTCCGTCCCCTCGTATTTTGAAAATTAAAAAAAAAATAAAWAATAGTAACATTAAAATAAACCTTATAATGTCATTTTACATATTTAAAATGTAATTCAGTTTATCTTAATATATAACTATCACCAAACATATTTTATTCACATGTATTGTGTAATATTAATAGTATGTATGATAAGATCGATCTTTTGCTATACTATATAGATTAATTGAATTATTTTATTGCATACGTAATTAATGAAGTCTCGTTGTTTTTTAAAAGATACCACGTAGTTGATTTCCTTATTAGAATCACTAAAAATACTAATTGATCGGTAATTACCTATTTTTTTATTCTTTTTTATTTATCAAAATATTATGATTAAGAATCATATTAAATATAAAAATAATTTTCAATTAGTTCTTCTGACTCATTTACTCTCTCATACATCATACTTGAATTAATTAATCATCTTAAATTATAAATAGAAGTCATTATCTAGCATTAGCCTATGTTTCCAATAATTAAAACTTATAAAACTAAGTAATATCCATATGMGTAACATGAAATATTAGAATTAAAACACTAAGGAGAAAAKAAAACCAATTATGCTAAAATAATAAATAACATCAATACCAATCAATATTCAACAAATATCAAAATAAATTGCTGTTAAACTCATTCAATCTATTCTCATATTAAAGTAGAAGGGAGAAGAAAAAAACACACACACCTAAAATACATTCAATGTCAAAATTAATAAAAATGATTAAAATACCATAATAATTATTTTCAAGGATAATCACATAAAATTACTTCTATGTAATGTTAAAGTTATTTTATGGTTTAACTTAAAGATTATATTTTGTTAAATATTATTTAAATCCCATAACAATTATTYTTAAAAATAATCACATAAAATTACATTTTCATACCGGTAAGTTATTTTATGGTTTTAATTGAAAAAATTCCTTTTCGAGATTGTTGAGGTAAGTTCATGTAGGTGATCTGCTAACATTACTAATTGTAAGGAGACAATATCCACATCGTCAAGTTCGTATCAAATGAACAATCAATTAATTATGTAGAAATATAAACAACATGATCAACTTTATAAAAAATAAAATCATACCTATTTATTATTTTTCATCATATATTGTAATTGTCAATTAAATAAATATTAATTAAAAGACCAATTTATTTGCTCATTAGATAATGTCACTATTAATAGAATGACACACCTATAAGAAAAGCATGTATACAAAGTACTAAAATTTTCATTGTTATATATATAAAGATTTGAATTTTAATATTTATTTGCGGCAATACATAATTTTTGGTCACTTTTATTTATTCATAAAAAAATAGTTGAACATTAGAAACAAATTGATTACYGTAATATTTATTTACTTTATTTTTTGGGTGCAGAGCTTTAAATTATAGTTGACCAGGGATTATGTAGGAAATCTTTTAATTTAATTCAATTATAATTAATAGAGATTATTATATTTTTAGTGAAAAAATTATCTATTTTAAATTGCTCAAGTTTCACCATTTAGATAATAAATATGATTAATCTAATTGGATTTGCCATATTCAAAATAATTAATTGTTTATGAAGGTTATATATTATTTAATTTTGAATAAATAATACTTGATGGATGGTACAATTCGTAGTTTACCATTTCGATGTTTAGGATGAATTATATATAAGGACATTTAAATTATTACTTTTTATTTAAAATATGATTAAACACACATACACTTAACCAAATAATTATTTATGAAGGCTAAATCATATATTAGATCACTTAATAGAAAGTAAAAAATTATTTATGAAAGCTCTTAATAATAATTATTTATTTTAGTTATATTGAAATTTCGGGATATTACAACATTTTAAATTAAATATTATATAAAGTTTTTCATACTGATCTTCTATTCTAAAACTATCTAATTATATTGTCATATGCAATATATGATTTAAAAATTAATTTTAGGACTTAATCCAAATCAATTAGAAACTAATATGAATCAATTTGGATATGTCAAAACTTTTATAAAAAAATTTGGTAATGTGTTTAACGTTAAATACATTGTTCATGCATAAATATAAATTAGAATATAGTTATATAGCTATTTCTTAGCAAAGTAGAGAAAATGTTTGCCAGTAGTATATAAATATCATTGGAAGAAATTTTGCTATATATAGAAAATGGTAACCATGCATTCAATAATGATAAGAATATTGAAAATAGTTTTTTTTATACTGCTCGCTTAGTATATAGTTATAGACATTTGTAAGATTTATTAATTGTAATTTCAATTTGTCATAATTTGATTTAAAATTTTTACTTATTGTATATAAGAATATAAATGTATTAAAAATATTTATATGTGAGTCATTATATAAATTAATGCGATAGATAATAATAATAATAGATATTAACTTTAATTTACAGTATCAACTCTATAATTAATTAGATATGTATACGTTTTTGTCTTAATGGCAMGTTTTAGTTGAATAATTATATATGTGAATTCATATACTATATATAAGTCATATCTAAGATTTAAATATGATTCAAAAATATATATATCTAAGATTTAATAAGTGTGTTATTAATAGCTTAAATATAGACATAAATACATAACTTTTATATATTTTTTTAATTAATTAAAACTYACTACTATTTTTAGAATATCGTTTTGGAGGGAAAATTTTGAAAAATATTTTTAGAAACGCTAGCTTTTATATATATATATATATATATATATATATAGATGGATGCTTTTGACTTGAGAATACAAGGTTTTCCTTTCTGCTATTTTGTTTGAGTATCAAACCATGTGAGGTACAGCTTTTATTGCATATACTCACTCCTGAGGAATATGGATGGAAAGAAAATGTGCAATGTGTAGTGAAATTTAAATACTCAGAATACAACATGATCTATAAATATGTGAAAAATAAAAAAACTACGGTGACCCTGCCTGTGATTTCTGCAAACTGGGTGATTATTTTGTATTTAAAATAAAAATATTGAATAAATTATATTTATCAGTGTATACTATGGCAATGAAACTAAACAATATTTTTTGTTATTATTTTATTTTTTTTGGGAACTAACTCTTGTTGCAGACAAAGCAGTTACAGATCCTGACATATATACAGAATGAAAAACCTTTATGAGAATTTCTTGGAGCTTGGTCCGAAAGCAAGTCCCTCATGGCTTGAGCCCTCAACTGTGCAGCTCTAAGCTTGTTCGTTATTTTGTCCATCGAACCAGATCTCTTCTTTTCTAGTTTCATCTGATCAATAGAGAGCATGTAAGAAAAATGTCTTAAAAAGGATGTTTCCAAATAAAAAATACAAATATCCCATTGAGGTTTGATTCTGTTTTGCAGACTACATCTCCAATAGTGTGCATTTTGTAAAACAGATACAACTGTTAAAGTGGTTTGTAATTTTGAACGATAAAACGGATTTTTATTTGTAATTAAGTTAAAACTCAAGAGTATAGTTTTGAATTTTTCCTAATTGTCGGGTCACTTTGTTGCGCTAAATATATGATTTCAGAATACAGCACACTATTGCTAATTTAGTCTTGATGCTCAAAATAGAAATGTTAATCTCTGGCCCGCTCCAATGTTTATAAGTCCCGAAAAATRAGGATTGTTCTGGCCCAGCCCGGATTGGCCCGACCACCCCCTGACATTTTCCTTCTGTTATTCATACCATGTGGCCGGGGTTGGGCCATGAAAATGACGGCCCCGAAAAATTTGACCCCGYCCCATTTTTTTTGTTTGGTTTGGCGACCCGGCCCGAATGTTACGAGGGGCTCTAGCTAAAAGTGAATATGATGGCCATACAAACCTCAAGTTTCTGAATGGCTGCCTCAGCTTTCGCCTTCTGCAAGTTCTCCCATGCATTGATCTTTGCTTCCTCTCGCTGCAATCTGCAGAACACGAAAGACTCCAACAATCCATACTGAACTAGTTTCCCATTTGTAATAATTACCAAAAAATACCCTCGAAATTTAGTGTAATTAAAAAAAAAAAATCAAAATCTGTAGTTTTTTGAAGTAAATACAAACTTTAAGGGCGTTTTCGTAAATTTGAAAGATAGTTGGACGTCTTTATAATGAGGCTAAACCTCAAGGGTAGTTTTTYTAATTAACCCTTCCTATTATTCAGAAAAAAAGACACGAAACAGACTTTGCATTTGCTTCAATTTTTGAAGTAAATACAAAACTTAAGGGCGTATTTGTAATTTTGAAAGATAGCTGGACGATAGTTGAAGTAAATACAAAACTTAAGGGCGTATTTGTAATTTTAAAAGATAGCTGGACGATAATTAGGCTAAACCTCAAGGGTAGTTTTTTATAATTAACCCTTACTATTATTCAAGAAAACAAAAAGACATGAAACATACTTTGATATGTTTTTCGATGCCTCTCCAACATTCCAACTAGCTAAGTCTTCGGTATTCGTCGAGCCCATCTTTCTCTGTCCTAGTTTCMTCGACTGCTTAACGGTAGTGYTGCCTTTGTCCACRTYGACGTCTCTGACATCATCTCTCGCAGCATGATTTTCATGCGTGCGCTCTMTTTTAGGAATCGAGGAGGCTAAATTAGAAAATGATAGCCTTCCTCGTGAAGATGAATGTGCGCTCTCTTGGGGGCTCATTTGAGTCGCCATATCCCTACATGAAATGGGGCCTTCTTCTTCGTCGTCATCTTCATCATCCTTGGTGACATCAAGTTTATTATCATCTGAACATTTAATTCACAGATTAATATGAAGTATAATGCAAATTTATTAGTCTTTAAAAAAAAAGTTATCTTTCAACACTACAAAAATACCTTAAAAACCAAATTAAAATTGTTTTTTCTGAAGTTTATTCACTCAGTGTATCTCATCGTATTTTGTTAAAAGACACAAAAGAATCAAGATTGGGTGAATTGCAATAACAAACCCCCAAGTTATAGCCTAATTACAATAAAACCCCTGCGCTTTTTTGATATATATTTTTTTTGATTTGATTATGTATTGAATTTTACACCCTTAATAAGAAAAAACATTTCAAATATCGCTTTTACATTTGTAAAAATATGACAGTTACCCATTACCATTACATTTAACACAATCAAACCTCAAGGGTAGTTTTTGTAATTTTGATACTTTTATGGGGTTTACTGTAATTAACCCAAACTCGGGTAGTTTTTGTAGTTTTGAATTCTCTCTCTCTCTCTCTCTCTCTCTCTCTCCCCTCTTGTGATCCAAAGAGAGGCAAAATCACTGCGAACTCTACATTAACAAGGCATTTTCATCAGACCTAACCAATAAACCAACCTATAAAGCCATCGAAATTCTAGTCTACACAAGTAACATGAAGCAATTATGTAACATTTTCGAATTCTTGAAAAAATTTCATCAATCAATGTGCAAACAACTTATTCAATTGCGCTTTATTTACCTTGCGAACTCGGCACCGAACTTTCACTAACCAAATCGGACAACCCGGGCACGCTAGTGCTCCTCGTCATACTATTAATATCATTATAATTATTATTATTTCCATGAAATAAAGAATCCGACTCTACACCAATTCCCGTTCCATAGCTAATCGACAAACAACCGTCCGGGACCAACACGCCTGTGGTAAGAGGCGAACTCCCCATGAATCCCCTCCTCGCGCCCCCACCTTCGTCATGCGCATCGGGCCCAGTGGGCCCCAACGGGCCGCTCTTCGACTTGGGCCGTCTGTGATGAGGAGCCTGATTAGCAATCGAATTCTTGAAAGCGCCAAAGCCCGAGACCGGACTCGTGATCCATCGCTCGGCATCGTCCCATTTCGAAGGCAAGGCCCGTCCGCTGTTGAACGGTATCAATGCAGCCGCACTAATGTGCCGCCTACTACTACTGCTCGTCGGCAGTGGGACCCGCTCCGAGCTCCAAGTCTTTGGTATACCTCCGTCGTATTCTGGGGTACCCGGGCTGGTGTACGGGCCAGATTTTCGAAAAGACGACCCGTAATTTCTCATCATGGCCGAGTTAAGGTCTAGATGTTGCCATAATTCTCTGATTTTTCGAAATGTTTTTGGCAGAACCTAATGAATTCGAGCGATTAAGGGTCAGGTCCCAAAAATGGTTATAAATTAGAAGGGGGAAAAAATCAAATCTTGATTGCCAATTGCAATTCTTTAAGATAAACGTATCCCAATGGCTAAGGCAACAAATATGAACAAAGTAAATGTACTTTTTTAATAAAATTATCGCCACTCACAAAGCAAGTTATGATATATCACTAGCCAGTGGGTATATAGGTCTGCACATGAGTAAAAATAATTCCAAAATGGTCCTTTTTTTGTTTTTGATTTTGTTTTTTGAGTGTGAAACTTTATGGYCGTGGAGCAAGGACCACAAGAAGAGAAGGCTCGTGATATTCTTGTGAAGCCAACAAAAATAGGTAGTGCCATATCAAATCAACCATTATCATTACAAGATGTTGACATCTTTTAGAAAATTATACAATAAAAATAAAAATTGAAGCTTTTTTTTTAAACTTATATATATACACACTTATCCTGATTCAACACAAAAACCCTGCCTTTCGTTTTCAAAATAGCTAAACGAAATTGTCCATTTCCCAAAAATCCTTTTTTCTGTTTCCCACAAACAAAAAGCAGACGCATATACAGAAAACAAATGGGGCCAAGAAAATTTCAAAGCAAAAAAGAGTAAACAAGAAAAAGTGCTTTTTTTCAAGAACTTACCTCTGATTGGGCGAGAACCCAGTAAACAAAGCTGGGTGAATACGAAAAAGCACTTTGCTTGTCCTTCTTCTCAAACTTTTTGGATGGTTTTTTTACTGTTCACACTTTTGTTGTGCGGATAATTGTAGAAAAACGAGATGAGTCAAATGGGTTGCGAGTGGAGAAACTATGTTTATATATAGTATCTTTTTGAAAGGTTCCAATTAAGGAATAGTTTATAGTTTAGTCAGAGCAAGACAATTATTATTATTATTATTATTTATTCAAGTATGAAAGAAGCACATAAGTTTAAAGAGGAGAAAAGAATAGTATACTCTGACCCTGAAAAGTCTCACACAGATTTTGCTAAGAATATTAATGGCGGGAGGAAAATGGGTTGAGTTGGCAGATGATGTCTGAATCTTAATACGCAGCCCATGTGCGAGTACTCCAAAAACACAAGGGGCCCCGGGGCAGGGATGGAATTTTCTAATTATTATATTATATTATTGGGGTGAAAAGAATTGTATATTTAGGATTTAATTTAAAGACATTAATATAAAATTTAGGATTTTAGCTATGATCAAGAATTATTTGATAAGTAGAATCGGTCTCATGTGAGACCATTATATTCATGTCTTGCAATGACCTCGTAAAAATATCTCAATAAGTGATTAAAATATCCTAAAATATACTGAGTATAAAATATTAAAGTAACATAATCACAAAAATATATTAAGAAATATCACAAAAATTAATTAAAGTGTCATAAAGTGATCACATTGTGAGACGGTCTCATGACACGAGTATTTGCCTGAAAATAAGCTATCAAGACCCATAGAAAACGAGAGAGTTTAATGAAGTGGTGCCAGGCCAGTGTCATTTCATTCGAAATAGGTAAGGGGATTGAGTCCTCTTGTGAATCACAAAGTGTTTCTTTATTTGTATATATGGATTTAGGTTTTTCAAAAAATACAAATTATAAGATCATGTATACCACTTGAGTTGAGTCGTGTTGTAGTAAATTTTACATCAGTCGGTATTCTTGGCATTGAAGGCATTTTAATTGGAATTTAAACTGAAGCAGGTTTGCATGAAATAAATTTTGCCACGGGCACAACATATGTACTCATGTTATAGTTATTGTTATTATTATTTTAATTTTTTTTTAATATTAATGCTCATATATAATACTTTCTACTTTCACAAAATAGTTTAGTATTTCATTTTTGTTCCTCCCACAAAAATAGATCAGTTACTATATTTAATGGGAACTTCTACAGCACTATATGATACTTCTACCCTCAATAACAAACTTGTTTAAAAAGATCCTAATATATTAATATAGGTTAGGTGTCAAAGAATGACTGAATTACCATATATGAGTAATATTGTGAAGGTACAATAGTATTTTTCAAATTCAATATATTATTAATTTTTTATTTTCACACATACCCTAAATTAATATTTTTGAAATACTAGGTTTTTTAATGATAAATAGAAGATTGATATACAATGGAAAATCTTACATAAATGATAACTGATTGTAAGATATTGCTTCATAAATGAATTGATTGAAATAGTTGATTAAATGTTAATTTACCAATATATATATGATTGAGAGATTAAATAAATACAATAAAATTAAAAAAAATATAGAAATAATAATAAATAAAGATTTCCCAAGTAATATTTTAAATTAAGAAAAAAAATATAAACAACATAATAATTATATACATAAATAAAAAGATTATGCATAATAATAATATTTATGTAAAATTATAAAATAATATGTGAGTAAATAAATACTAGTATTTATGAATTTAAAATAATAAATAAAGACTTTCCAAAAAAATATAAATAATGATACTAAAACAACTACTCCCTCTGTTTCATAATATAAGTCGTTTTAGAAAAAAAACACACTTATTAAGAAACCTAGATAAATGAGTAAAAAATTAATTTTTTGTTATCGTAAACTACCCACCTTCCTTTTATCTTACTCTCTTTTCTCAAATATCTCAATTCCCAATTCACTTTTTACCTTTTTCTTTCTCTCTCTCCTCCGATATCTCAATTTTCAATTCACTTTTCACCTTTTTCCTTCTCTCTCTTCTCCTAAATTTGTGTGAAAAAAGCAAAACGACTTATATTGTAAAACAAGAATTTTACTCTAAAACGACTTATATTTTGAAACAGAGGGAGTACTTTGATAAATAAATATTTTATTATATTTTAAAAAAATATTTATGAAAAACTATAAAATAATATATTAGTATAAAAAATATATTTTATAAAGGAAAAGGATAAGAAGAGAATTTTTTTCAATCAACTATCAACTGATTAAAAAAAGTTGTAAATTGTAACTTTTCGCTTAATCAACTATCATGAGCTAATTAGAAAGTTTTACCAAACGATATAAAAGAGCTGATTGAAGGTGAATAAGCTATCAGCTCCTTCGACGCTCAACCAATTGGTCCCTAATTTCATTACTGATTTTTATGAGTATTAATTGACATTAATTAATTCAAGAGGAGTATAATTAAATAAATTCAAGAAGGGTATAATTGAAAAACACTAACTAAATTAATGAAATAATTATATAAACTACTCATTTCTTAATTTATGTCAAATATACCGAAAGGATATTGATATTATATTGAGGCGGAGAGAGTAAATATTTTTTTCAGGACAACAAACAAAAATTGTGCCCAATTTGTCCATATCAAAATTGAAAATTTAAATTACTCGCTAAAAACGAAGAAACATAAACAGTAGGCGGTCAAGCAAATCTTTGAGTATCATGATTCATGAACTTGTGGGGAAGAGAATATCATATGAAAGTGAAGGAAACTTTTTGATGCAGTTAAAGGTTTTTGCCCTGATTCAAAGCTTGGATTTTGGTTAATATATAGTAATACTTTTTAGAGGTAATTATTTTTTTCTCAAATTATTGTGTTTTTTTCACAATTTACTTATACATTACTATTTAATCGTCATAATTAATTATACACAATTTACAGTTTGCTCCGTAAACTTAAATAATTTTGATTTAGAGAGCAAACAGTAAATTGTACATGATTCATATACCAGTTTGTTCCCAAAAAAAAAAAAATTGTATAGCTCAAAATAGCGTTGTAGCGTAGGGATCCTATTATAACGTTGCTTTTGAGATGCTCTACTACGAAACTATATGTAATCTTACTCTAAGGGATCCTATTTGTTTCGGTTCACATCTTAGATGATAAAATTAGGAAAATAAAATACAAATCATTCTTTGGTAAATGCAAGCGTGTCATTAAAATGTGATCAAATATAATTGATTTAAACAGAAAAAGAAGAAGATGCAAATATTAAAATTTCCTTAGGTAAATGCAAATATGTGATGAACCCAAACATCATTATTTGTCAATAATTAAGGGAAAATTATGATTTAATACACACATGTAAAAGTATATTCCAATTTAATCACTAACTTAGTTTTATACAATTAAAGTCAAATTAGTTCGAAAACCCGCGCTTACGCGAGCATTGCTAAGAAAAGTATAAAAACGTAATATTTATTAAAAAGAATTGTAAAGTTCATAATTAAATATTATGTACAAAGTAATAAGAAAATCTTCACTTTAAATTTCAAAAAACTACCTTATAGACTATATTATTAATACGTGAATGTTGAAAAATAATTTATCAACTTCGAAAATTGAATTATTAATACAAGCAAAAAAAGAGATATTATTTACTTTAAATTTTGAAAAACTCATTGTATACCGTGTTAACTGTTTTCTTTTTGATTTTATGTTGAAACAAATAATTTTGAAATATTTCCGCATCTTAATTCTCAACAATGCGACATAAAGTTGATATGTGTATTGCACATGAGTTATAAGAATGCACCTTTTAAGGGTAGGTTACTTATAATAATAGAAAATCTAGAACACATGTAATTCAAATAAATATGAATGACTTATGTTTTATTGTTTCGTATCGTAGCGGTGTCTCATACCAATATAAATACTTTAAAATTAAACTATTAATTATTAGTGATATTAAATTATAATACCAATATTGTATTTCATTCATTGAATATACACCTAGTTGTAATTTATTTATATATCCTAAATCTCCGTCACTGCAAAAAATCTAAAAAAGAATCCAGAGGGCTTATGAGATGTACTTTTTTATAATTATGACTTAGATAATAATAATAATAATAATAATAATAATAATAATAATAATAATAATAATAATAATAATAATATGAGTTTGGTATTAGACTAAACATAAGATGTACCTTTTTCATTTATGTCTTAAATAATAACAATAATAATATTGGTAGTCTGCATTCTAATAGGATGTATCGAAAAAATTACGATTGCTTTGAAAAAATCCCTAACAGTGTTGGAAATTTATTAAACTCCTACAATTACATTTAGATATTCCTCAAAATCCACTTGAGAAAATGACGCTTCCAAAATTACGTTTCTCATGTTTCAATAAAAATAAGTTGGAAATTCTGAATAGGGTTGGAAATTTGTTAAACTCATACAACTTTGATTCGACTTGCAGTAAGATGCGTAAAAAAAACAAGTAACAGTGTGGTTAAATGAATTTTGATATTGTAAGAATTAATTAATTTGGGCTTGGACAAATTAATATGATGATAATCATAATAGTCTAGATCATCATCGCTCGTGTACGATTTCCTACGTGTCGATAGCCTACTTCTCTTGAGCAACTGGTTCCAACTTCTCCCCACACAAGAAAGCAAAGCTGCAGACCGAGGCAAATATTTTGTAGGCGTTGTTGTGCATGGAAAGCTTGTGATCAAGTCTTTTGAGTTATCTGATACCTCCTCAAAAATAATAAATTTAACTCAACTGTTTATTATCAGATAAAACTCTAAATTAAGAGGGAATTACAATTGCATACCCCTAAAAACCAGTCTCATTAACTAATAAAGAAATAAAATAATAATTCATCTTGAGATTTGTGTTCATTTAACCAATAAACTCCATTTGTCTGGTGCAATATGTAAAATAGAAATAAATATTAAGGGGGTATTTGTAATTTTGAAAGATAATCGTGTTTTTTTGTAATTATTCTAACCTTAGGGGTATTTCTTGTAATTTTGAAAGTTTTCTATTTCTCTTTATAATTAGGACAAATCTCAAGAGTATTTTTGTAATTAACCCTACTAATAATAATCCAGTTAACCTTCAGAATTACAAAGCATCCTCTTATGGTGTTCGAGACGCACTCTTGAGGTTTGTATTTAACTATTTATTTAACCAATACCTCCCTTTTTCTGGTTCAATTTGTAAAATTGAAATAAATGTTAAAGAGGTATTTGTAATTTTAAATAATGGTCGGATTTTATGTAATTTGACTAAACTTCAAGGGTGTTTTTGTAATTAATGCTTCACGTAATGCATAAAAATAATTCGGACATTGGCAATGTTCTTTAAATAATAGTGTGAATGCCTGAATAGGTTACAATAATAAGAGAGTTCTTTTTTTATCTGAAAAATACGTACCAACCTTAGAATTTAGTGCGTCGATTATTTTTCGTGGAATGGGGTTAGAAGAAAAGAGAATATTAATAATTGTTATGTTTAAAAGAATTCAAGCGGATGGTCAATTTTTTTTTTGTTTACCTTTTTTATGGTAGAAACATTAGCAAGCATTCCAAAAGGAAGCATCATGAGATCACTCAACGCGTGGAGGAGACGAAATGCCTTGAAAGATTTCGGCCTTTTTCCATCTTCAAGAATAACAATATCATCAGCCGAGTCATCTTCTAACCCAAACAGATCGCTAAGCCATCTAGATCAGTTCCCAATCTATAGGACCGTAAAGAGAAGATCACACGAAAATGATTTGTAGTATAAGGACTATATAATGTAAGATTTATTTATTTTTTGTGCACTTACAACATTTTTCAACTGTGCGCCAGCACCAAAGCTGGATTTCCCAGCCGGCACTGGAAGGACTTTAGAATCGCTAATGGGATCAGAAACAGGATCTGTTGGCATTTCTTATTAAACAATCCGAATAGAATCGCATTTGTTGAGAAATTTATTCTTGGAAATAATTCCTATTTTGTTATTTGCCTTTCTTGGGCACAAAATAAGTTAGGGAACTAGATTTAGGACTTTATTTGTTTCTCAGTTGATGTACAAGACTTTATTTAGTTTCCTAAATTGTGTTTAGGACTTGTTTTACTTGTTTACCAAGTTTAAAATTTTAGGATTGTCTATTTAAGACAAGAGAATCCTAAAGCTTAAAATCACTTTTCGACGCACGAATTTTTGAGAGAGGAGACGCAACGCAAGACGCACAACAAGAAGAAGAAGTGAAGACTACTTGGAGCCATTGTTCTAGATTATCAAGTTCTTTGAAGTTGCGTAACCAACGGAGATGATTTTGTTATCACGGCGACAAGTATTTAGTATCAAGTTTTTGATATTTTAGTTTTCATATATTACTTCATATTTTTGTATTGATCGTAAACAAGATAAGTAATATAGTTTTCGGGTTTGTACACCCAAGTTCACAAGTATTTTACTTATGAACTGAATTTAATTTGCTGTGTTCTTAATTTAATTTCCGCTGCATAATTTTCGATTAACTCTGGTTGATGTTGTTAACCAGTGTTGGCTAACATTGATAAAAGAACATCACAAACTGATACTTATTTCAAAACATAGACCTTCAAATTCCATAATTGGCATCTAAAGCGGGTTATTTAACCTTTTAAGTACTGATCCTTATTTTTAGGTGCTCTGGATGCTCAAGGCAACCCAAGGCCTTCGATCCTCAATGGGGATAACTATTCCCTTTGGAAATAAAGGATGCGGTGGCACTTAAAGAGTATTGACGAACGTACATGGAGAACCATTTTAATTGGATGGAAAAAGCCACGTGTCATTGACGGTGAGGGTGATACCATCGATAAGAAAGAGGAAGATTGGACTGCTGACGAAATATATAATGCAAACTGGAATTCCAAATGCATCAACACCTTGTGTGGATATGTTGATGCAAGTTACTACAGAGTCATCAAGAATTGCCACTCAGCAAAGGATGCATGGGACGCACTCCAAAGGGTGTGTGGATATGTTGATGCAAGTTACTACAGAGTCATCAAGAATTGCCACTCAGCAAAGGATGCATGGGATGCACTCCAAAGGGTGTGTGAAGGGAGTGTAAAGAGATCAAGGCTCAGAATGCTGAATGTCCACCTTCGAGACAATGGGAATGGACGAAAATGAGTCTATCATGGACTACGTCATGAGACTCTCTGATGTTACAAGCGAGTGTAGAGAGCTTGGAGAATCAATAACTAACTCGTGTCTTGTGGGAAAACTACTGAGATCCATCACAAAGAAATATAATATGAAGGTGGTTGCCATAGAAGAATCTAAAGATGTTGATGATATAGAGTTCAACACCTTAGTTGGAAACCTCAAGCAATATGAGATGGAACACCTTGGTTCCAACTTAAAAGACAATAATGTTGCTCTTTCGTCTGATGCTAGCTTTGACAATGATGAAGACGATGAGGAATTCAACATGAGTGGAATTTTGAAAAAGATGGAGTCCACTACTCTTGAAGAAGACGAACTGTCCTTCGTGACCCAACGTTTTAATAATTTTCTAAAGAAAAAAAACAGCATGGGAGGACCAATCACAAAGACCAAACCACCGGTGTCTGCACCAAAGTTCACTGGACACGCTCTTCCCAGATCTCAGTCCACATCGTCAATACCCAATTCATCCAACTCCCCGAAACCACTCATTGAGGTACAATGCCATGAATGTAAGGGCTGGGGAGACTACAAGAATGAGTGTGCTAACACTCTCAGAAAAAAGAGCATGGTTGCCACGGACTTCACTAAGAATGTCAATGATTCCGACTCACCTAAACCTGTTCCATCCCTGTTTACTAATATTGTGTGGGATGATGCCGTCCATGTTGGTAAACTAGCAACCAACATCGTGTGCCTAAATGCATAGACTGTTGATTATCTTTAAGAGTACGAGCAGTTGAGTGTTTAGCATAAGCAACTATTTTTCAGTTGGGAAAAATAGGTACTCAAGGTCAAGGATCTCATGAAAGAGGTTGAGAAACTAACCAAGGAAAAGAGTGATCAAATTGACATTATTGTCCGATTAGAATCATCACTCGCCAAGAAAGATGCTGAGTTAGAAAAGGTAAAAACTGAGCTGAAGAGGGTTCAAAGAACCACCACAAATCTGAACAAGGGGAAGGCAAAGCTCGACGAAATCTTGGAGAAGAGTTTCCCAGAAATCTCAAAGCATGGAATTGGATATAAACCGAATCAGCCATCACAGTCCTCAAGTCAAGAACAAAAATCGCCCAAACAGCACAAGAAGAGGAGGAGACAGTTCGTGTGCTATCATTGTGGCGAGCCAGGTCACATTCGACCATTTTGCTGGAAGATTATTGGCGAAAGAAGACACTTTCAGAGAACAAAGGTGGCAGCTAAATCCCATGTTGGTTCCCATGTTACCAACATCTATACCAACACCAGGCTCAAACAAGTGTGTGTCAAGAAAATAACATCAAGTGCAATATGATCCATACCTCCCTGAAGTCTCACATCTCTGGAGCCTGGTATTTCGATAGTGGGTGCTCCAAGCATATGACTGGGTCAAAGGAGCTACTTTCCAACATTATCAGATTTCGAGGTGGAAAGGTAAAGTATGGTAGAGGCGCAAATGCCAAATTATTGGTCAAGGAACTCTTCATGTTCCCGGCGTTGTAACCCTGGAAAATGTGTTGCTGGTAGAAGGACTTACTGCAAATTTGATAAGCATAAGTCAACTGTGCGACGGAGGTTTTAGTGTCAAATTCAACCGTGAGAAGTGTGAAGTCTATGAGGAGAATGGACCATGTATTCTCACTGGTCAAAGGACTTCTGACAACTGCTATCAAATCCAAAGTGATGCATTTTGCAAGTTGTCTGAATTAAGTGATGTTGAGGTATGGCATCAAAAGCTTGGGCATGTCAACTACAAGATGATGGACAGGTTGGCCAAAGAAGAAGCTATGAATAGGCTACCTAAGCTCAACACCAAGATCATTCCTGTGTGCGAGGCATGCCAGAAAGGAAAGCAGGTCAGGGTGCCACATCTAGTTCAGCAAAGTCTCACAACATCATCTTGCTTTGAGCTCCTTCATATGGACCTTATGGGACCGCTCGAAGTCGAGATCCTTGGTGGGAAGAGGTATGTTTTTGTCATTGTAGATGATTTTTCTCGATATACTTGGGTAGATTTTTTTTTAAAAAAATTAGAAACTTTTGAAGCTTTCAAAAAACTTGCAAAGAGGCCGTGTGTAAGATTTGTTGTGAACATTAGTAGGATTAGAACTGATCACGAAAAAGAATTTGAAAATGCATCTTTCTCTAAATACTGCACTTTGGAAGGTATTAGTCATGAGTTTTCTTCACCTATTACCCTCCAACAAAATGGCATAGCTGAACGTAAGAATAGATATCTTGCTGAGATGACTAGAACTATGCTCGTTTCCAATGGCATTTGTTTTGCTTGTAATTGTTGTATTTTTCTCGTACTTTTAATTAGGGTTTTATATTATTTTTGTTAGTTCTTGAGTCGATTAGCTAAGTTTTTAGGTTACTTTTCTTATTTTAGGAGTTTTTATGTTCATTTGTTGATTTCTTGATTAAAAGGGGTTAAATGGTTTTAATTTAAGGTTTGGTGAGATTCTTGTGTTTTTATGTTGAAATTCCCTATTTTAAAGGGTGGAGGCATTGAAGACCAAAATACAAGCCAAGACATGCCAACTCAAGCCAAAAAAACTAGCTCAAAAATGCCAAAACATTCTGAAATGGTTGTCAAGGCGAGCCACGTCGCGCCAAGGCAAGCCTGTCCATGCCAGTACAAGCTAACGCAAGCAAGTACCTGCCAACGACTGGCGCTTGCCCAGTGCGCCTAGCTGTCGAGTGCCAAGGCGTGCCAGCCTTGGCCTGCCAAAGATCCGCGTGCCCCTGCCGAGTGCCAAGGCGTGCCAGCCCTGGCCTGCCAAGGAACTGCGCCCAACTGCCCACCAGTCACGCCCGACATCATCTTGCCCCAAGCCAAACAAAGCCAAGTCTTTCCATAGAGATGTCAAGTCAAATTGGGTCAAACCCGGGATTTTAAAGACTTTAAGGTCAAATTGGCCCCTTAAAACCCAAATTAACCTTGTATAAATAGATTAGAACTCTCATTTTTGTAATTAACACTGAAATTTCCCAAACTTGCATGGGTTTTGGAATATTTTCTCTCTCTTGTTCTTAGTTTAATTTTGAAGCTTTGCCTTAAGTTTGTAAGCTCAAGATGAATCCAAATACTCTTTTGGATTTTTACTTTGATGCAATTTAATTCAAGCTTGTTTCTCTCTTTAATTCAAGTAAGCTTTCTTTTATTTTATGCTTGCTCTACGATTTATTGCATGTTCTTTAATTTATGCTTTTTGCCTTAGATCTTTGATTTCTTACTTAATCTTATGAATTGACTATAGAATCTTGAAGAGTGACACATCTAGGCTATAGATAGGGATCTTGATCATTTTAATCTTGAGTTTTCCCTATGCTTTATTTTCAATTTTATTTTCATGCATAGTTTTAGGTTGAATCTTAGATCTACTCTTTGTTTAGATCTAAGAGTAGTCTAAATCATTAAAAGTAAGAAAATAAGAAGATCAGCAATAGGAAAGCAGAAAACCAAAAATAGGAAAAAGTGCTTGACTTTTATTCCTTCAAATTGGGTCGGATCGGCCGTAGCCGGATCCTTGTACAGGGCAGATTCCTGATTACAAGCTTTTCTCTCTCTAACTTGGCCAATAAGCCAATCACAAAAACCCTAACCCTAATTAGACACCTGGCGCTTTCTCATTTGGTTGCATATCCCTTTCTGAGTCAGAGAATAAAACCTTGATCATATCTCTTCCGCCGCCTCAAATCCGAACTCGAACCGTCGAAAGGTCGAGCCGACCTTTCTCAATGGCCGAACACCTTCAATCCGACCGTTCTTCTCTCGACCCCATCTTCACACTGCACGACCCATACACGGCGTACTTCGTTGAGTTGGTAGACCTCCAAATCGGCTACTCGGCGACTCTCAGCGCTAGGTCGACCCAAATCGTCACGTCCGACTCAACTCTGCTGGGAAAAATGTGTGTCTGGTCGACAATTTTGTGGTCCTGGTCGGCGGTCTTGCGCGCCTGGTCGGCAGTCCGGCGCGCCTGGTCGATAATTTCCTACGCGCCTGGTCGGCAGATCCGGGCGCTTGGTCGGCAATTGACGTGGCTGGTCGGCAGTCTCGTGCGCCAAGTCCCGCGAAGTGCGCGCGGTGCTCAGCGCTTTGTGCGCGCCTATCCGGCAGTGCCGCGCGCCTGGTCGGCAGATCTGCGTGCCTGGTCGGCAGTTTCCTGCGCGCCTGGTCGGCAGTTTTGTGCGCTTGGTCGGTGGTTTCGCGCGCCAGGTCCGACGAGGCGCGCGGGTGTGCTTGGCGCTTCTTGTGCCTGGTCGGCCATCTTGCGCGCCAGGTCCTGCGAGGCGCGCGGGTGTGCTCGGTGCTTCTCGCGCCTAGTCGTCCACCTTGCACGCCAGGTGCGCTTCTCGCGCCTTGTCGGCCACCTTGCGCGCCAGGTCCTGCGAGGCGCGCGGGTGTTCGGCCTTGTGCTTGAGGCAGTTTGACGCGTAGGTTTAGGGTGGACCCTTTGTTCATCTTCGACCCTTCTCTTGGTCATAGGGTGCCGTCAATTCTTTGTGTTTACTTTGGCCGGGTCGACCATCAACAAGCCCCTGAGTGCGGATTCGGCTATTTGTTTGCCGGGTTCGGACTCACCATCTTTTTTAAGGATGGGTCGACATTGAAGGCTAGATTTGTGGCGTTGGCATTTTATCCCGCTTTACTATGGTATTCTCATTATTCTACCCGGTTCGTCGTGTCCGTAGTCTGTTCCTCCAACCGTACGTTGTACGGGTTGTCAGTGAAAAGTACGACTTGACAAGGGCCCGTCTTTTACCTCCTCGTCCTTTTCCCTTTGAATGATTTGTGGGGGCCTCTTATCCTCTTCCACCTTGAGAAGTGTGTTCTTGTCCTTTTCCTCTTCAATAATGCTGGTTTGGTTGAATTCCCCTCTTTATAAATAGGTAGCACCTCATATTTTCCTCATTCACTTCTTCATTTCTCTAGCTTTGTTAATTTTCTCAAGCCCCATGCACTCTTCCTTCTTTAGAAAAACGAAGCCCCTTGTTTTCCCTCTTCCTTTTATTTTGTGCTCAGCTTTCTTGTTTGCCCATGTCTCGAGTTGTCCTTCCCATTTTTCCTAGGGTAAAAAACTTTCTTCTTTATACTTTGTTTGTTCGAATGTCTTATAGTTCGAGGTATTCTCCGGGCGATCTTGGAGAGGTGGGTTATGAGGGTGACGGGAATGGTGGTGGTGCCCGACCCGGGGGGCCAGGGGGTTATAATTCTTGTTTTGGTGTGAACAAGTATGGGAGTTTCTTCGTATGTGCTGAGTTCGACGGGGTTCAGTTTGGTCCGGGTGTCCAGTTCGGCCCTGGGGGCCAGTTCGGCGTGGCTTGTGAATTCGGTCCAAGGGTGGGACTTGGCTCGGGTAGTGCTTACGGCCCTGCCGACTCTCCAGGCCCCGCTGGTCAACATGGTGTGAAGTGGCTCGAGGGTTTGAGTCCGGACAAAACTGGAGTCCCGGGAAGTTCGGCTGGTCTTTTCAGGACCATTAAAAAATCTACGGGTCCTCAGGTTGAGGCCGACGACTCTGATGATTCCGACGATCAGGGTCCTCCTAGGGTGAGAAGGCGTTCTAGAAACACGAGGCTCCCGCCCGGTCCGTTGATGGCCCGGCCCAACGAACCTGCTCCTCTCCATCATTGGGAGAGACCGGCTCCGTTGGAAAGGGAAGAGTTGCCATTGAAAATCACGGTGCAAACTAGTTTTTTAACTAAGAGGCACATGGAGGAATACCGTAACACTTATCTCGTGCCCGGTGATGTTCATTTATTTCTACCCTACCCTGGTGAGCAGATACACCGTGCGCCCCCTTCTTGCACGGCTCTGTTTCGTGACAGCTTGAAGTTTGGTATTTCACTTCCACTCTCACCCTACGTAACGCATTTGATTAGGAAGTGGGGTATCCCTCTAGCCCAAATTCATCCTTTYTCTTTGGCCCGTATTTTGGGCGTCGTGATTCTATTTACTGAAAATGGCTGGCCTCGTCCTACTTTCGACGAGCTCAACTGGTTGTACCAGTGGAAACCTTCGGGCGGTCTTGGGTCGAGCTTGTTTTATGCTTCAGTTCGGGATGGAGAGTTCAAAGATTTAGTCGAGGGTCTTTTAGAAACTCTCCACACATGGAAACCATACTGGTTCTACGTTGGAGGGGATTGGCCGTCGCGGAGACCTGATGGGCGTTCTTGCAGCCCGCCACTTGCTCTTATTTCTAAACTCGATCGGTATAATTCCTCATTTTTCGTCATTTTTCTTCCCTTCTAATGCCTCATCATTTTCTTTTGTTTACAGCTATTCCAAAGTTTGTCAAGCCTAATGTCGAGTTTGTTGAACGCTTGTATACGATTTTGAGTTCGGATCCAAATTCGCGACAGTGTGGAGATCTTTTTGAACCTGATAAGTGTTATAGAGCAGGTCTACGAGTCCTTTCCCCTGACTGAGGCCTTGGTCGAGTCCTTCCTGGTATGGTCGGCGATGTTTATTGGGTGTCGAGTTCGGCTTGTCAAGACTGGCCGGCTCGACGCCACTTTTTTTTTCTTTTTTTTTACGTCGACCTCATGAGGTCGACTTTCTGATTGTGGCCTCCTTTCTTGCAGTGTTCTATCCTTTTTTCGACCGAAGCAGAGCTATGGATACAATGGCGGAAGCGCAAAAGTATATGGAGAGGTTGAAGAAAAAAGGGACCAAGGGTGGCACGAGTAAACGTAAGAAGTCAGCCCCTTCTGTTGATGCAGCGCCCGAGCCTGAAGTTGGGCCAGTCGCATCCCCTGGTGCTGGCGAAGGGAGCTCTCGTGGTGGGGGAGGTCTTCGCAGGCGTCGTCTTGCGGTCGACGTTGATCTCGGTCCCGAGCCCGAGGTATTTGTGAGCTCCTGTCCTCAGCCTCAAGCTATTGAGCCGGTCTATCCAACGGCGTATGCGCCATACCGTGGCGAGGGGTTTTCACATGGCTTTGCCGTCAACGAGTTCATGGATCGTGCTTGGGCGCCAGATCTATATAACTGGGCTTCGGGTCTTCCTCCTCAAGAGCAGTTCGGCCTCGTTGAGACCGACCTATGCCGGGCTATGGGTTCAATGATGTTTCTCCGTCAAGACTTCACGAAGCTCCGAAGCGCTTATGTTCAACTTCAAAACGACTTCCAATCTTTGAAGGACCACTCATGCTGCTTGTACCGAGCTTGTTCTTTGACCATGACCAGTGGATGGCGAGGGCCAAGAAATTCCGACCAATCCTTGGCGGAGGAGCGGCGTTCGACGAAGGTGGTGGTCAGCGAGTTGAACGAGCTCAAGGAGAAACATGCTGAGCTAGTGAGGAACCATGCTGAGCAGGTCAATGTTGCTTTTTGAGAGAGGAAAAATCGAAGGGGTTGCTCAGTATGAAGCCGAGACGATGAACCCGATGATCAGTGCCTCCTATCTTTCCACTATGCAAGAAGGCCTACGACATGCTTGCGGGGGGTTCCTCTCTTTCAGACCTTGCTCAACATATTGCTGAGAGGAAGGCTGAGCTTGGGATGGGTGGCTCGGACGACGATATGGGCGGCTCAGGTGAAGAAGGTGATAACCAGGAGGGCGAGGGAGATGAGTAGGCTTTTAGCCTTGTTGTTTAGGTCGGCTTGACTTTAATTGTTTTCTGTTCTGTTTCCGAATAATTCGCTGTGTAGTGAACTATTGTATGATCTGGTCGACTTGTTTTTGGTCTACCTCATTTGGCTTATGAAATTGGCTTTGCCTTTAGGAATTTTATCGTTCCTGCTTGTACTTACTTTGCATTGTGGTCGTCCTCTTTTGGCTAGTTCACTTCAGAGTTGTGTTTTCTGGGTGGTTTTATAACCTTAAGACTGTTTCGATCTTGTGAACTTACTTTTAAAACCAACCTCTTTGTTGGGTTTGTTTGACTTTCGCAATTGAGCCTTACTTTAGTTTAGCTTTGCATTGTTTTGTGGTCGGCTAGATTGGACTGGTTAGTCCTAGTTTTGAGCCTTTGGAGTGGCTTTTAGCCTTGGTTATTTTCAGTTTTGTAAACTTATTCGTTGGGCCGACCATGTTGACTTAGGTTGTCGAGTTCATTTTTGCTACCTGCCTTGGAGTTTTCTTAGTTTTTGTGAAATGTCCTTAAAGTCTTGAATTGACTTGTTTTATTTGGACATGCCTTCGAAGTGTGGTATTGCTCTGATGAGCTTAATTCTGCATAGTGATGTCGAGCTGCATGTGGTCGACCTCGACCTATGAGGTCGGCTCGACATCTTTTTTTTTTTTTTTTTTTTGGATTGGATGGGCTCCTGGAGATCTTGGCCGACCCGGAGCAATTTGCTTGGGTCAAGATCATCGACCGAAACCCAATCTAGGTCTTCCAATGGCTCAGCATGGGTGGCCTTTCTCTTTAAGTTCATCTTTCGAGGGTCCAGCTCGTACTCCCCTTCTTTCAGTTCGGCTTTATCAGCTCGGCAGACAACATTTTCTAACTCCCACATCGGTGTCGTCGACCTCTGTCCCTTTCCTGGTCGACCTCGGTAAGGTCGACTTCGATGAAGATTTTTTCAGCTGGTGCCATCTCTGTTTTGTCAGCTTTTTTAGTATTCAGGTCGATCTCTATCATGTCGACCTTTGTGTTCGACTCCTATTCTTGAACTGGTTCTGGCTCTTTTCTGTCCGACATGGGAACCGGGTGGTCGACCTCCGACGCGGGAGTCAGTGCATCCACGTTCGTTGTGTGTTCTTCTTTACTTGCAGGTTTGGGTTCATTCCCCTCTTCAACGATCATGTTCAAGATTGAATTGTCCTTCTCCTCCTCCGCTAGCTCTTCCCTTCTCGACAGTTCGACCATGTTTATCTGTTTTGGTCTGATCGACCAGCTGCATTCTCGGGCGGCTACCTGATCGCCTCTGTGTTCGCATTCTCCGAGGGCACCTAGGAACTTAATCGAATAGTGGTACACTGACATTGCTCCTCTGAGATCATATAGAGCTGGTCTACCTATGAGGGCATTGTAGTCGCTTGGAACGTCGATCACTTTGAAAGTTGTGAGAATCATTCTCTTCTCCTCACCCGTGCCGAACTCAACAGACAGCTTCACCTGAAACAGAGCCTGCACGTAGTTGCCACTTATCCCTCTAATTCTATCATCGCACGGTTCGACATATTCTCTGGGTACCCTCATTCTTCGGTAGGCAGGTAAGTAAATTATGCTTACATATGCGCCGGGATCTACGAGCACTCGATGTGTTCGGATCCCCAGGATAGGTACGGTGATAACAAGAGCGTCTGAGTGGGGATGGTCTAGCGGAGCTGCGTCTGACTCGTGGAAAGTGAAGTATGACACTAGCTTATCCTCTTCATCAGGCTGGTCGTCAAAATGAAAGATGTCGGTCCTTATGACTTTTATTTTCTGAATATAGTTCTTCGCCTCCCTGACTAGGACTTTCCTTTTTCGATTTGACATTTCCTCTTCTGCTCGGCTTGTGTTGATGAAAGTCAAAATCTCCCTCGGCCCTCCTGCTCCGGCTGGTGGGGGTGGGGGTGGCTGATTATTGCCCCTTCTTTCCTGCCGAGCTTGGTGGTTCTTGGAGAAGGGCAGCAGATTCCTATCGTCGCAGACCTTGATCAAGGCGTGAACCAAGTCATGGCATTCCTCCGTGTTGTGCCCGATCGATCCATGATATCTGCAGAATCTCTTTTTGTCGAGCAGGGAAGGGTCTTTCTTGATTGGCCGAGCTGGAGGAAGGATGTCCAAATCCTTGATTCGTTCAAAAATCGTGGCAGCTGCCATTGAGTAGACCTCATTGTACTCGGCGAGGAGGTCAGAATGCTTTTCTTGCAAAAATTTCTTCGTGGTCACTTGAAGACTCGGGTTCTTGTCACTTTGTCGAGTAGGCTTATGGCTTTGTGGGAACGAGATGATCGGGGCGGCCATGTTCTGTTCGGCTGCGATCTGAGATGCGGCCAGCGCCAGGAACTCTTGGAAAGTTTGAGGATCCTGTTGGTTGTTGACCCACTTGAAGAACGAGTTGTCAGATAACCCGTTCTGAGCTAAAATCAGTAAAGCTTCATCACCGCAGGGCTGGGACTCAGAAACTTGCTTCGTGAACCAAGCTATATAGCTCTTCAGCGATTCATTCGGCGGTTAGGCGATGGTGGCGATGGCCCTTTTTGGTGCACCTGAAGCTTTGGAAACCATAAAATGTCCTCGAAACGAAGACCTCAGTTGGGGCCATGAGCAGATAGAGTGGCGCGGCAGTGATTGATACCACCTTAACGGGGCTTCATCCAGTGTCATGGAGAACATTCGGCACCTGTATGTGTCGGATGCGCCGAGCATATCCATGTAGTTCTGGTAATGGCTCAGATGCGAGTCAGGGTCGRTGCTCCCCTTATACAYAGRGATTGGGGGGATTTTTAGTTTTCCCTCCAGTGGTTCGGAGAGGATCTGGATAGACAGGGGGGACTCGTCGTCACACGCCGAGCTGGTCAGGATTGGTCGTGAGATCGGATATGTGGGTTGTACCAGGGGGTGACCTGCTTGGCCTCGAGATCAGCAATCCTTTGCTTCAAATGTTTCAGCTCTGCCGACTCCTCGTTTGGCTTGCGTGGGATGCTCATGGCAATGCTCTTGCTGTTCGCCGACCTCTCGGGATGTTCTTCCTGTGCTTTGCTAGCTGGCTTCCCGAGCCGAGCAAAGACATTCTGGGGGGAGGAGAATGTGAGGCGACGTGCGATGGGAGGTCTCTCGGGCTTGCTCTTAGCATTTAGCTCAACTTCCTCTAGCTTTATTTTCCCGGCTTTTCTTGCTATCTCACGAGCTGGGTCCGACTCCGAATGCCCTTCCAGGAGGTCGACATTCTTGGGGTTGCCGACCATAATCTCTGGAGTCAAGATTGATTTCGCCGCTCTCATCACCATTTCTTCGAAATCCTTGGAAAAGGTGGGGTGCTGCATGAATGACCTCACCTGTTCAGGGTCGAGCTCGTTTGGGCTCGACTGGACAGTCTTTTCTCGCCGTTCTTTTGCAGGGTTTCGTCTTGAGCTTTCTGATGGGTCCATAACGACGAACAGAGTTAAAAAACTTCCTACCTCTCTCTTTTTTTTTAAAAAGACAAATCTCAACCACGAATAAGGTTGACGACCAGTAGCTCGCGAGAAAACAAAGATCGAAAACACAAAACAGGAAACGAAAACAGGACGAGCTGGTCGAGCGAGTGGGACCGTAGATCACAAGAGACCTTCTTCTAGCGCCATTTTGTTTAGATCTAAGAGTAGTCTAAATCATTAAAACCAAGAAAATAAGCAGTTCAGCAATACGAAAGTAGAAAACCAAAAATAGGAAAAAGTGCTTGACTTTTATTCCTTCAAATTGGGTCGGATCGGCCGTAGCCGGATCCTTGTACAGGGCAGATTCCTGATTACAAGCTTTTCTCTCTCTAACTCTCTATGTCTTTCTCTCTCTAGCAACTGGGGATCCCTTTCTCTCTCTCTTGGAGAGGCTATTTATAGTTTCCCTTCAAAACCCTAATTGGACACGTGTCACCACCTGGGTGCACCGACTTACTTGGCCAATAAGCCAATCACAAAAACCCTAACCCTAATTAGACACCTGGCGCTTTCTCATTCGGTTGCATATCCCTTTCTGAGTCAGAGAATAAAACCTTGATCATATCTCTTCCTCCGCCTCAAATCCGAACTCGAACCGTCGAAAGGTCGAGCCGACCTTTCTCAGTGGACGACCACCTTCAATCCGACCGTTCTTCTCTTGACCCCATCTTCACACTGCACGACCCATACGCGACGTACTTCGTCGAGTTGGTAGACCTCCAAATCGGCTACTCGGCGACTCTCACCGCTAGGTCGACCCAAATCGTCACGTCCGACTCAACTCTGCTTGGCAAAATGTGCGTCTGGTCGGCAGTTTTGTGGTCCTGGTCGACGGTTTTGCGATCCTGGTCGGCGGTTTTGCGGGCCTGGTCGACAATTTCTTGCGCGCCTGGTCGGCAGATCCGGGCGCTTGGTTGGCAGTTGACGTGCCTGGTCGGCAGTCTCGTGTGCCAAGTCCCGCAAAGTGCGCGCGGTGCTCGGTGCTTTGTGCGCGCCTATCCGGCAGTGCCGCGCGCCTGGTCAGCAGTTTGGCGCGCCTGGTTGGCAGTTTCCTACGCGCCTGGTCGGCAGATCTGCGCGCCTGGTCGGCAGTTTCCTGTGCGCCTGGTCGGCAGTTTTGTGCGCTTGGTCGGCGATTTCACGCGCCAGGTCCGACGAGGCGCGCAGGTGTGCTTGGCGCTTCTTGCGCCTGGTCGGCCATCTTGGGCGCCATGTCCTGCGAGGTGCGCGGGTGTGCTCGGCGCTTCTCGTGCCTGGTTGGCCACCTTGCATGCCAGGTCCTGCGAGGCGCGCAGGTGTGATCGGCGCTTCTCGTGCCTTGTCGGCCACCTTGCGCGCCAGGTCCTGTGAGGCACGCGGGTGTTCGGCCTTGTGCGTGAGGCAGTTTGACGCGTAGGTTTAGGGTGGACCCTTTGTTCATCTTTGACCCTTCTCTTGGTCATAGGGTGCCGTCAATTCTTTGTGGTTACTTTGGCCGGGTCGACCATCAACACTCTTCATTGCTTGTTATTTTCCTTAAAGTTTTAAACTTTTACGTCAACTTCTCTTGCTCTTTCCATTCATGCTTTCGATTTTTGCTAATTTTCATTACTTGAGTTTTTATGCATAGTTGTACCTTGTGCATGCATGCTTGTACTTGGTGAAACAATGCTTGTTCTTGCTTATTTCTTTACTTGCTTGCACTTTCATGTTAAGGCATCCGACGAGGCATCCTACCAACGTGCTATTTCAATCTCTAGGATAGTTTAGCTATTTTAATTTCTTTATTTTCATTTTCCTTCCATTTTCCAAGCTTGAAACACATTGAATACCTCAATTGAATTGAAGTCCGATAAAATCGAGCCATGAACCTTTAATTTCCAAAACCACGAAAAACTACACTTCAATGGCATTGCAGTGTAGAACTATGCTCGTTTCCAATGACATTGTAAAAAGATTTTGGGCTGAAGCTATGAATACTGCATGTCATATTATAAATAGGGCTTATTTCAGACCAGGGTCATGTGCTACTCCCTATGAGTTGTTGATGTGTAAAAAACCGAACTTGAGCTATTTTCATGTGTTTGGATGTATTTGCTATGTGCTCAACGATAGAAATTATCTAGCTAAACTGGACTCAAAAATTGACAAGTGCATCTTCATGGGCTATTCCCGAAATAGTCATGCATATAGGTTGTTTAACCTTAGAACTCGAAGCATGTTTAAGTCTGTTAATGTCAAGTTCGATGATCTCACGAGTGGAGTTAAACCTACTAAGGATAATGATCTGATTTATGATCAAAATCCTCAGGATAATGTCACTCTTCCTATAGATGATAGTGCAGGTACTGAAAACAGAGATGCAGGTCCTGAAACCAGAGAGTTGAGTGATATTGGTATCAATGTTGGTACTGAGAACTCAACATCAGAACCAACACCAGCTCAAGACGGCGCAGAATCAGATTTTGAATCAGAAGATTCCAGCTGAAACCATTGACCTCCATCAAAGGGATATCCCATCCAGAATTCAGAGAAACCATCCCGTGGGCCAAATGATCGGAGATTTAGATGAAAGGAGTACAAGAAGGCGACAGATAAATTTCAAGGAAATGGTCAGGTACGTCTGTCTGTCTACTAATTGTTCTAAGATTCGTGAATCATTGTACCTTTCTAAAACAGAGCCCAATAGTGTGGAGGATGCACTCAAGGATGAGTTTTGGATAAAGGCAATGCAAGAAGAGCTGGACCAATTTGCCAAAAAAGATGTCTGGGATTTAGTTCCTCGACCAGAAAGTTCTCACATGACTGGGACAAAGTGGATCTTTAAGAACAAAACTAATGTGGCAGGCAACATTGTGAGGAACAATGCTCAGTTGGTTGTTCAAGGGTACACACAAATTGAAGGAATTGACTTTGATGAAACATTTGCCCCTGTTGCCCGCATTGAGTCGGTAAGACTTTTACTTGCTGTTGCGTTATATGAAGATTTCATTGCATCAAATGGACATTAAGAGTGCATTTTTGAATGGAGTCTTAAGTGAAGAAGTGTATGTTGAGCAACCTAAAAGATTTGTAGATCCTCAAAAACTAGATTTTGTTTTAAAACTGAAAAAGGCACTGTATGGTTTAAAACAAACTCCGAGAGCTTGGTATGAAAGGTTAACTCAACATTTGCTTTATTTGAACTTTAGACGAGGGGAGGTTGATAAAACTCCGTTCCTTTTTAAATCCAATAAGCACATCTTAATCGTCTAGATTTATGTAGATGATATTATTTTTAAATCCACTAACGAGAAGATGGTCAAGGAATTTATCACTCGAATGTCCGATACATTTGAGATGGGCATGGAAGGCAACCTCTCGTACTTTCTCAGTTTACAAATCAAACAGCTTGATGATGGTATTTTCCTTTCCCAGACTAAATGTTCTAAGAACTTAGTCAAAAAGTTTGGGTTAGAAAGTGAAACTCACAAGAAAACGCCACTGGGCAAAACTGTAAAACTGACTAGAGATGATGTTGGTAAGGGTGTTGATAACACCATGTACAAAAGCATGATAGGGAGTCTGTTGTGTTTGACAACAAGTAGACCAGATATTATGTATAGCGTGTGTTTGTGTGCTAGATATCAATCTAATCCAAAAGAGTCACACTTAAAAGCCATTGAAAGAATCATAAGGTATATTGCTGGTAAAACCGAACTAGGTGTGTGGTATACAAAAAATACTGGTATTGAACTTGTAGGGTATACTGATTCGGACTAGACTGGGGATGTGGTAGATAGAAAGAGTACTACATGTGGCTATTTTTTCTTAGGTAACAATCTAATCTCTCGGTACAGCAAGAAGCAAAATTGTATTTCTCTTTCTACAGCTGAAGCCGAGTACATTACAACTGGAAGTGCGTGCACACAATTATTGTGGATGAACCAAATGATAGAAGACTATGGTCTGCACAGTAATATCTTGACTGTGCTGTGTGATAATTCCAGTGCCATTGACATCTCGAAAAATCCAGTCCAGCATTCTCGAATCAAACACATTGACATAAGGTACCATTTTATTTGAGACTTAGTTGAGAGGAAGATTGTTAGCCTTGAGCAAATTGGAACAGATAATCAGCTTGGTGACATCTTCACGAAGGTATTAGATTTCGAGACCTTCTCTTATTTGAGAAGAGATCTCGGTATGTGCATTGTCTAAACCAATGTTGGTTTGTGATGTTGTGACACCCAATATCAACATCAGTCACAACATCTGTATACTTTTGAATGCATTTTTATCTTCCTTTTCATACATAATCCAAATGCATTGAGTTTGATTGAAAGTGCGATAAGGTCCTGTGTTGCAATAAAAGTGATGGCAAAAAGGACAAACCTCTTCAATTAGGTGATCGTGGGACTTGCCCGCAGAAACTGGTTTTCTCCCAGGTCCAAAACCAAGAGGTGTTAAACAGCAATTGCTGAAGATTAAATATTCAATTCCCTAAAAGGATGAAGAAAATATGGATACAAATTGATCCAGTCTTTAAAATTCACCTTCTTGAGAGATCTTGACGTAGTCATTAACTTGGGTTAAGGGGTAAGTTTCCATTGACTTCGCCTAAGGTAATGTTGGTTTATAATGTTATCAGTAATAAAAAGTAACATTGGATCAAGTCACTGAAATCATAATATATTTTTGTATATTCTTTTAGGTCATGATTTTTAGGCATCCCGTAGGACATACATACTTTGTGAAGATGCCATCTTACTGTACGTATTGTTGCTTATGTTTTTGTCTACCTTGACTTCTCTTAATTGTGTTTTGAATCTAGCTAACTAAGTGTTTCAGTGGAGTTATACTCGGATGGCTGGACAGGTAATAACGAGTTTATTTTGGATTGAGAATAATTTATATTGCACAAGATAGATACTACTGAGCTGATGGTTCAGTTAATCTAGTTATCTACTTCGGACGATTTTGTTTTAAGAGTTGTGCAATTTTTTTTTTAAAAATAAAAAACAAATAATGGTATAGTGGGTTTGATCACGTATCCCTTTTTAAGGGGGAGTGGTGTTGGTTTTGGAAGGAAATAAAATCTTGTTTTAGCCCCAAAATCCGCCAGTGGGTAAAATTAGTGCTTTTTCTTTTTTTTTTCTTTTTCCTCTCTCTCCTTGGCAACGGTCATTTTTTGAAAGCATAATTACTGGATAATTTTTTACCGTTTGATCACTTCCCAATTACCCTTATGCGATTAAACTCTACAGCTCTCTTACCTCTCTCCAATTATCTCGATTTTCTTTTTGCTCTTGTGTTTTTGATAAATTTACAGGATGACGAACTCGCCCCCGTCCTCATTTATTCCTGAGTTGCCGACTGAGTTCCATCGCTCCGGCGAACAAGTTCCTGTGCCCTATCCCAGCCTGGACATACGTGAAGAAATCGGTGGTGGTTCCTCTTCTAACCCACCACCGGTAACAACATCACCACTGCTCTCGCCACCACAAGAATCTCACGACGTTTCTCCAGCTCCGCCGCCGATTGACGTTGTGCCTGAAGTCCAGGTGTTCCCAGGACAGCCAGGGAACAAGATAGATGTTGATAATCCCCCGAACTTGGTGTTTGTTGTTGAGACGTTTGGAAGAGTGGGGAACCCTACCTTGAAAAGGTCCCGGCGGTTGCGCAACATACCTCCCGGCGTTGTGCCGCCTGTAGTACCGAAGAGCCGAGCAGGGCCACGCCGCAATGTGCCCATTGAGCACATGAACCTCGCAGAGGATGTCACGATGATGTCGGACCCTGATGATGATGATTATGTTCTTGTAGTTCCGGTTGAGGGGTCCGTGCCGCCGTTTGCTTTAGCTCCGATTCTAACGAGGAAGACGATGCCTCGCCGCTGTGAAACTGGCCGACAGGAAAACTACCCCAGTTTCGGTCAAGGTTTCCCCGGGTTTTACTGCAACAGAGTATTCTTCCCCTCCATATAAAATCTTGGATTTTATCACCGGCGAAGTCACCAGCTCCTCCAGACCGACTGCAGTTCTTCCTCCTCCGTCTCCAGTTAGTAAAGATCAACCAGAGTTTGATCTTAAGCTTTTTGAGTATTCTCCTGACTCATCCTTTGATATACCTCTTCGAGATATTCGTAAGGCATACAATAAGGACAAGAAAAAGAAGGTTGCTCAGGAGGACGATGTTGCTCCTCATATTGGTTCCCCCAAACCAACATCACATTGTTCCCCATTTGTTTCGTCTTTCAGCACTACCTCTGTTCCGATTGCTTCTCGTGCTCCCACGCCGACTTCTTCGGATGCCTCTGCTCACTCCCAGTCCTCCACGGGCACTCCTTCTCGGACCTTTGAGCTTGAGGATATGGTGCCTTTTTCGGAGAAGTTTCTAACTGCTGAGGCCGCAGAGTTGTTTGATACATACCAAACCCGACACATGATCGCTGAGCATAGAGTTCCAGTTGAGCTGTTTGAGCGACAAAAATTGATTGCCTACCTTCAGCATAAAGGTATGTATTCCATAGTCTCCACTGCCATGCCATTTGTTCGGGATATTGTTGTTGAGTTTTATGCAAATTTGTTGCCGTCTATTATTGATTCAAACTCTGTGAACTATGGAAAGTGTTTGTGCGTGACAAAGTGTTTAGTTTCACCCCTGATTTAATTGATAAGTTATCTGGGACTGAACCGTATCGAGGTGATTTTACTGTGGATGATATGAATGCGGTTATTTCCTTTTTGTCCGGCGGTATGGTGCATGCGTGGTTTAAATAGTTGCCGAGCACCCGACTTTCTTCTCTTTACTCTATATTGCACAAGATTGCCATTTGCAACTAGGTTCCCTCCAAGAACACGATTTGTGTTATACGGCCTCAGGCCCAATTTTTGTATAAGCTTGGGAGTGGATTCCGGTTTAGCTTCGGGCAGCCTATTTTTGATATTGTCATGAGGATCGCCACCACCAGGTCCGCTGCATCGTTGTGCTTTCCCTCTTTGATCTTCCGCCTGCTTGAAAATCAGGGTTTGGCGCCTCATACAGATGATGTCCTTACTGGGGAGGCTGACTGGTTTGCTTTAAGGGGCCAGCATATTACCGGTGCCAGGGTTATTGATCTTCCTTGGCAGGCACCTTTCCAAGCCAATGTTGCTAGTGGTGTTGGGACGGCGTTCCCAACATTGGTCCCACATGGTCTCCATTTCTGCGCAAGTTATTAAGGCGCATGTGGCTTGGATTGATGCGCAGATGACCCAACTGAAGGCACTTCGTGGTTCTCTTATGGAGGCCCTTTTGCCTTCTGGTCAAAAAAGGGAGAAAATGTTGGCGACGCAAATGAGGATGATGCTGCTGATAAGGATGCTGATGCGGTTGCTGTCGAGGCCTTGGCGAGTCTTGCTCTGGAAAAGCGAAGGAAGAGGATCCGCTCTCGCAATAAGGCCTTGAAGAAGAGGAAGAGAATGCAGGAGAAGAAGAATCGAAAGGATAGGGGTGAAAAACTTCGACATCCCCTCGTCGTTCGAAGAGGGTTCAAAGTCAATAAGTTCCTTTTATCCTGTTTTGTTTTGATAAGTGGTAAAGTGATCATTGTTTGATCAATGTTGGATTGATGACTTATTAACATTGGGTGTTTTATTTAGGGGGAGTTTACTAACTTAGGGGGAGTTAGTTGTTTTTGTTTGAACTTGTTTTTGCGTCTTAGTATTTTGTCCAGAAAGGCAAAAGGAGGAGATTGTTGAGGAATTTATTCTTGGCAATAATTCCTATTTTTTTATTTGCCTTTCTTGGGCACAAAATAAGTTAGGGAACTAGATTTAGGACTTTATATGTTTCATAGTTGATGTACAAGACTTTATTTAGTTTCCTAGATTGTGTTTAGGATTTGTTTTACTTGTTTACCAAGTTTAGAATTCTAGGAATTTCTATTTAAGACAAGAGAATCCTAAAGCTTAAAATCATTTTTCGACGCATGGATTTTTGAGAGAGGAGACGCAACGTAAGACGCACAGCAATGAGAAGAAGTGAAGACTACTTGGAGCCATTGTTCTAGATTATCAAGTTCTTTGAAGTTGCGTAACCAACGGAGAAGATCTTGTCATCACGGCGACAAGTATTTAGTATCAAGTTTTTGATAATTTAGTTTTCATATATTACTTCATATTTTTGTATTGATCGTAAACAAGATAAGTAATATAGTTTTCGGGTTTGTACACACAAGTTCACAACTATTTTACTTGTGAACTGAGTTTAATTTGCTGTGTTCTTAATTTAATTTTCGCTGCATAATTTTCGATTAACTCTGGTTGATGTTTTTAACCAGTGTTGGCTAACATTGATAAACAACATTACAAACTGGTACTTATTTTCAAAACCATAGACCTTCAAATTTTACAGCATTGAACATCGCCACATCGAGTCTATTAATTAACTGCTCCATTACCTTCAAAGGAGGAGGGTAAAAAAGGGTTTAAACTATTATATAATTCTATCACTTCTCATTCAACATTTGATGATCCAGACTCCAAACACTCTGAGTGATGTACTTAGAGTTTTTTTGTTTGTTTTTTTCTGGAGAACAAAGCTCATGATCCATTTTTCATCACATGTGTCAATATTATATATATATTGTTGTTGTTGTTGTTTTCTAACGGATGTCATGGCGCTAACCAATTTTAACATAATAGAAATTATTTATTTATATATGTAAAAACATTTTTTTATTGATTTTCAAATAATTTTCAAAATAATTAAAAAGAGAAAAACATTCGATATGTACACACATTATTTTATCAAATTTATATATTAAGAATTTTAACATAGAAAATGGAAATGCACTTTGAATTGAAAGAAAATGCAGCTTGTGGGCTGGAGAAGGACTGGGATAGATACCACCCCATCCCCCCTAATCTGGGCACATACCAGTATACACACATGAAGACGTCCAAAAGTTGTTTCAAACCTCTTGGCTTCACCTTCTTCATCTGTTCAAAAACAAAAATAAAAACAAAAATAGAAAATAAATAAAAATAATAATAATAAAAATGAGCATACAGGGAAAGTCTTAGGAGTGTGCATAGATTGAGCGAGCCTGCGTTTTTTTCTGTTCTCCTGGTGTCTCTTCTGCCGACTCTCCTTGTAAGCTGATTTGGGCATCATCACCATTTGGACAATAATAGACACGACTAAAACTAAAAAACTGGAAAGAAATCATTGAATTGAGAATACAGATCCTAAAAAAAAAATACAGATGTCCGAGCCAAGAATATTTTATTGGGCACTTCACAAACTGGATAAATAGAGTTTGATAGAAGAACATTAAATAGGATTGAACAAGAAACATCATGTATTGAAAAAAAACATTAAGTACGGACAACCATTGTACATTTATATGTTCATGAAGGATTGAAAAAAAAATACATGTAATTCCTATTACCAATTCTAAGGTATCCCTTGAGAAGATACATATAAAAGAAGGAACCAAACGGGATTAAATTTTTAGCAAAACAAATAATCATCCAAAGAACTGGATTGGACCGATAACAATCTAACGTACATAGATGTTATAAAAAAAAGATCAATTTGAATGAAGAAATCAAATAATAATTCATCGAAATTATCAATTCAGGGACTCATCTATTTTGAAAACAAATTATTACCGAAAACATCTTTGAAATAAAAAGGTGCAGAGATCTATACATTCAAGCTTTATGATCGGAAAATATTTAATTCCATAGATTGGGAATTATAATCTCAGATAATCCGACTATATTTGTAATTTAAAAAACTATTAAATTTTTTGTTATATTGGGAATAAAATTAGAAGGCTTAGATCTCGCCAAAACATAGATTTCTTTTAAATGATAAATTATAGAACAAAATACCTGCATGCATCATAATCTCTTCCTCAAACCTTTCTGGTCGAAGAGAAAATATGTGGAGGTCAATTCATTCCTAAGAATTTTCATTATGGTCGAAATGTCACAAGCCCCCAATTCTATATCATCTGGAAAACACAGAAAATAAATTAAAAACAATTTAAAACAACAAAAATAAAATAAAATAAGATAAAAAGGCAAGCAGAATGCAAGCGCTTTAGAACATGAGTTGAACTGGGCTCTTGTCAACAACTTCAGAGTACTATGATTTCCATGCTTCAACATAATGTTGGAACATATCACTTAAATGATGAAAAGAAGGCAAAATTAAGAAAAAAATAGCTTTTCATTAATGTGTTTTACAACAATAATAGTACGAAATTTACTCAAATAATTCTCATTCTGACCATACATATTATTCAGCCCCTCCATTTGCTTTCAAGTTAATACAGAGTCACCATTACCCTTTTTTCATTACAAAAACATTCTCATTCTCACCATACATATTTTTTAGCCCCTCCATTTGCTTTCATAATTTGTTGTCAAAGAATATGAAGATCTATACCAAAAACATAGATTTTTTTAAAATGATGAATTTTCAAACAAAATACCTGCATGCATCATAATCTCTTCCTAAAAATTTTCTTGTCGAAGAGAAAAGATGTGGAGGTCAATCCCTTCCTAAAAATTTTCATTATGGTCGAAATGTCACAAGTCCCCAATTGTATAATATCTGGAAAACACAGAAAATAAATTAAAAACAATAAAAATAAAATAAAATAAGATAAAAAGGCAAGCAGAAAGCAATTGCTTTAGAACATGAGTTGAACTGGGTTCTTGCCAGCAACTTCAGAGTACTATGATTTCCATACTTCAACATAATGTTGGAACAGATTCTTTAAAGTTGAAAAAAGAAGGCAAAATCAAGAAAAAATAGCTTTTCATTAATGTGTTTTACAACAATAACAGTACAAAATATACTCAAATAATTCTCATTCTGACCATACATATTATTCAGCCCCTCCATTTGCTTTCAAATTAATACAGAGTCACCATTACCCTTTTTTTCATCACAAAAATATTCTCATTCTCACCATACATATTTTTCAGCCCCTCCATTTTCTTTCAGATAAAACACACACAAACCATAATCAGATATTACAACAAAAATCAAATTGGTTCGGTGTCAAATAATAACAATACATACAACTCACAACAATCAACATTCTATACATCTTTGAATTCTTAAAACAAATATTGATATAATTAGCACTATTCGCCTATTCATACACTTTCAAACCAAACATCCACAAATCGTAATCATAAATCAAATTACAATTTAACATAAATAGAATTATAATTTGTATGCTTTAAGAAAAATGAGAGAGAGAGGGGGAGAAAAATGGTTAGCCAAATTCAAAGTTTTTCAAACACTAATCTTCATCAATATTAACAGTTTTAAAATTCGAGAAAAAGTGCAAAGTTTTAGAGTAATTTGAACTACCATTCTTGAATAATATATATAATATAGTATATATAATCTCTCATATTTCAATTGATTTAGTACTAAATTTTATTAATTAGATTAAATGAAAAACAAAAGAAAAGGGAGGGCATAACATAGTTTTAATGTTTATAATTATAGTTAAAATGATAAGAAAATATAACACGATGCCACGTCAGCAAAAATCTCGACCAAACTATTTTGAACATTTTTTGATCAATTGACCAACTTAGTGAACGTGGTTTCACGATGGCCAATGTTACGCAATTTCTGGGATATGGTCAATATAATGGACCAGAATGAATTTTTCTCAGGTTTTTTTCTTCAATTAATATTTAAAATTAAAGAAAAATGATAAGAAAGTATTGAATCACACCACGTCGGCAAAAAAAAGCCCGATTGGAATAATTTTGTACATTTTATGATAATTTTATCAACTTAGTGTAGGTGTTGATACCAGACAATATCATGATTTTTTTTTGAAAAATATACAATATAATGGATTAGAAAAATAATTTTACCTAATACAACACAATCGCATTAGAACTACCAATAGAAAACACTCTACATGGTCACTTTTTTCCCGAGAAATCATATTAAGTTTCATCATCAAAATCATCAAATGTATAATGACATTTTCACACAATTTTGTCCCTTTCTTCATAATTGATTCGGAGCCCAATCACCTTTGGCCAGGCACAAATAACTTTCAATTGAATGGATGACAAACGTCGAGACGATGACTATTAGACATGTTATTAAGGGTGGCAGCTGAACTAGGGTTAGGTGTTTGGTAATGTTTCTTATGGAATTTCAAGCTGAAACTTGGAGGGTTCACTTGGAGAGAGGGATTTTCGTTGAATTAAATAGGAATGAAAAGAAATTGAAAAGAAAAAGGGAAATAAAATACAATATAAGGATATTGAAGAGAATTTGAAATGTAATGTATGATTACATATTATATATCAACTCATATTGTTAATTCTGTTGACACCTTACTTATGTGTCAAGCTCACAATGATTCAATTGACATGTGTCATTTGGTGGTTTATAGGAAATCTGATGAGGCCTCCTCACATCATTTTTTCAAAAAAGCCTTCCTTTTTTGTAAATTTATTAATGGTATAAAATAGCATTTTTTACCATTTCTTTGTCTTCCTAAAAATCTAGGGTTTTGCTAATAAAATTTCTACTCCCAGCCGCTATTAAGAAATTGCTTCATCCCTCTCTGTTTTTTCTTCCATCTGCTACACCTCACATTCGTCAACCTAAAGGTAAAACAAACCCTTCTCCATCCGCCTCCCTTTGAAAAACCAGTATTACTTCTCTATTTTCTTATATCAACAACAAATTTCTAGAAGTGGTATGATAGTAAAATCAAATATTCTTAGATCGAAATCTCAGATTTTTATTTTTAGATCTGTTCGATATTTTGTCCAGTCGAAAGCACTTTGGTTTTAGATCCGTGATTTGGTTTATATTCTATGCCTATGTAATATTTTGGTTTATATAATGTGCCTGTGTTTTTCAAGATCTTCGATATTTATCAAGTCAGATAATTAATAAATCAACCCTATATGGGTTTTGCAACCGTGTGTTTCGCAACTATGCCAATTTTCTTCTCCAGATTTTTGATATACAAATCGTCTCTATTAATCATTCGATGGTGAGTGTTTCTTTTTTTTTTTTCACATCTTGGTTTAGATCTATTGGTTTTAAGGTGGATTCGGTTTATTTGTTTTTTAGCTATTAAAGACCCATTTTTCCATTTTTTTCCTAATAAATCGATGTTGGTTTCAGTTTTTTTTTAGATCTAAATTCAGATTTTTGATTTGTTTTCCGAAAATCATTAATTTACTAACGATCTGAATAAATGTTGTTGTTTATATGTTTTATTTCCTCTCCTTCTCCCTTAAATTTCTCGACATATCAATAAATCAACTGTGTCATGTCTCAACCTCTCCCCCTAACTTTCTCCACCAACTCTGACCAATTGTTTTTTTCCCCAAACTCTCTCCTTCATTCCAAATTCGATTATGGCATTATTGCTTTAAAAAAATATCAAATTCCACTGATAGCATATATCAGTCCCAAAAATTGAATCATTGTTTTCCATTTTCAAATCCATCGCCTGGATTTTGAAATCAACTTCTTCAAAGTGGTCCTACTTCAACAAAATGAATACCTGGTATTATATAAGTTTTAATTTGATTTTTCATTGGGATTTTTAGTTTTGATCGTTGTTTGGGTTTTTCTAGTTGGATAGTAAAATGAATTATGGTGCGCCAGCTAAAGAGCATTACTTCGGGCCGCTCCTCCATTTGAGATCTTGTAATTTCTCTTAGATTCTACCACTTTTTTTCTTCTACGCATGTGTTTGCTTGAGTTTTGTAATAATATTGATCTAAGGTTAGTTTGGAATGGTTGGAAATAATTGATAGACATACCAGAAAAAGGAGGTAGTTTTCTTTTATGTATGAAGATGAGTTTTCTTGGAAGGTGAAAATATTCTTGGAATTTGAAAAAAAATAAAGTGAAGAATTATAGATCGATGCAATGAGGTGGGTTTTCTTAAGAAACTTCAGAAAAATCAATGAGATGGGTTTTCTTAGGAAACTTAAGAAAAATGTTCCTATTTATTATCGTAATCCTGAGAAAATTGTGGAAATAGTATCATAGATTGATAAGAAAAATCCTTTTAAGTTTATATCTGTTGTTGATAACTATGCTTTTTTTTTTTTTGATAGGTT
>BMAC01001404.1:57004-108840 GCA_014905375.1 Phtheirospermum japonicum
GGTGGCAAATTCTGGGGTTAATCGGATGTTTTTGGAAAAGGTTGGGTATAAAAAGGGGTTTTCAGCGCAATTGAAGCTTCACAACCCGTCTCTTCTTTTCTTCCTTCTTTCTTCTCCAAATCAGAAATGGCACAGCACAGCATCGATGGATTGGCGGCGACGGCAGAACGTGCAGGCGCCGCTCCGCTCTACTCGGAAGTTGGAGCGACGGCGGCCAGCGGGCTGGGCTCAAGCCCAAACGGCGAAGCCTTATCCTCCGAAGATGGCCCGACGAACTAGAAGTCGGCGACGACAACTTGGGGTCTTGGGTTTGCCAGCTTGTTCTTGGCGACAGAAGATTTGGGGGTGGTGATTCGGATGGTTCTCGTGGATCGGGCCCTAAGTCTGCCTGTGTATGGATTTGGGGTTTGATTGGGGCTGGTCGGTGGTGATGATGACGATGGCAGGGGTGATGGTTGAAATTTTTGGATTGTAGAAAACTAGTTCGAATGAATTCTTGAGAATTTATAGGAAAAACAAGAATTGAGATTTTACTAATTTGCTTGTGCCATGTATGCAGAAGTTGTGAAATAAATTTGAAGATGAGGGTCTTCTTTATATACCAAGGACAATCCTATTCTTGGTAGGAATAGGATTGGAATTTTGGTGGGCTTGGGCTAAATTTTTGGGTTTGCATTGGGATTTGTCAAAATAAAATAAAATAAAAATAATATAATTAAATTGGTAAAGGCTTATTGGATTTGAAATAAAAGAATATAAAAAGTTATTATTGGGCTTAAGAAATAAAAACTTGGGCGTTAGAACCTACCTCCTAAAAATAATTTCGTCCTCGAAATTCAGATAAGTTTACCCTGATTACAGCAGTCGCATGTTAAACAGTCGAGGCCTTCCTACTGGTCATTTTTTATCTGCTAAAACTAGTATTGCCAAAACCGGAAAAATCATCAGCCAGATGCCCTTTTTGTTTGCACCGAAAGCATGCATTTTATTTCCTGCTAGACATTCCCCAAAGTGACTTTTCCCACAATTCCCACAAATGTGCTTAACATGTTGATCTCCTTGGTTATTTGCATCCTTCTTTCCTTGCTTGTCATGATTTTTATTCTCGTTTCGATTCAAATCTTCACCTGTTCTCTTTCTCGAATTTTCCATTTGTTTTCGATCCATATCCTGGCTAGCAGCTATCTCTTGTGCGCGCTTAACTGTCTCGGCATACGATGAGTCCCCATGACTTTTGAGGATATTTCCAATTCCTGGTCACCTCCCATCCAAAAAATCTACGAGCCTTGTTCAAGTCGGTATCCACTAAGTGGGTTGCAAAACCGACTTAGTTCGGTAAACTTCCCCTCGTAATCTATAACCGACATCCCCTCTTGCTTTAACTCCCATAATTCATGTTCCTTTTGCTCACGATAAAACCTTAGGTAGTATTGACCTCTCATAATCTCTTTGAACTCACTCCAAGTTAGAGCCTCACGTTCTTGTTCAGTCCTCGTTCTTCAATAACCTTCCCACCTACGATCTGCCCCTTCAGTTAGTTGATACTCGGCCACAAATCACTCGTTGAGTATCGCTTCAATCCAGTAGTTTGAAATTTCGTTCCGAAGAACGGAACCAATCCTCAACGTAAATAGATTCCTCTTTTCCAGTGAAAGTGGGAGATGCGTAGCGTCGAAATTGCTCCACTATTTGAGCATGATTACTCATAGGCGCAAACACATCATTCATATTTTTACCAACTTGATTCGTATGAGATGCTTGGTTCGCAGCATGAGCTTGGTTCGTATCATTTCCTTGATTCATAGCATTGGTTTGATTTTGACCAGTAGTAGTACATTTCGGAGGCATTGTCCTATAGTTATTGCATAGGATTTTGTGAAGTTCATCGAGCATACGGATCTATTGTTCGTTTAAACCAAATAGTTCGCATGGAATGGGTTTGCATAGAAAACATGTGATTTGTAAAATGCCATAGTAATCATGTCCATAGAAATCCCTTCGCATAGCATAGCATAGCATAACATTGCAATATAATGATTTGCAATAGTAATGACTTTTGTATTTGCTATTGAAAACATGCAATAGATTTAGAAAATGAAAACTAAATATTTTATGCATATACCTTGTGGAGTTGGCGCGGTATGGCGGAGGTGGATGCTTGTTGTCATAGTTTTATACTTGTACTAAAATGTAACCCTTAAACTTTTACATAAAAAAAATCATAATAAAACTTTTGACTAACTCGTTAAAAGTCTTTTACTCTTTTTTTTGTCTGAATTCCTAAATCAATATTATGAACATTATAAATTCTTGATGACTAGCCTTCATAATCTTTCTTTGTATTCTTGTTGATTTTATTATAAATTTCCGTACGAGTTTTTTGATCACTTTTGTGTTTCCAGACTATGGTTGTTTGGTTGATACATTGTTTATTATAAAACATGGTCCACGCATATAAAAATAATCATGATTTCAACGTCGTCAAATTCACGCATTAAAATATAATCAAGAAATATTAATAGAAGAAGTAAAACAAAATCAAATTACCATAGCTCTTCAACTACCACAGTAGAGTCAGCTAACATGCTCCGAGTGCTATAGCTCTGATAAACCTTCTGAAGTCTCGTCGCCAAATTTACCTACAAGAGCCTGAAATTGTAAAGTGATGATGACAAGCAACTCACATTAAGTACTTTAAGATCAGATGTATACCTCATCCATTGTCGTTGACAATATTTCTTTCCTATTTTTCTTCTTATCATTATTTGGCTCATTCATGCCCTTCCCTTTCTCAGACTTTGGCAGCAAGAAATTAAGGTCAATTTATGTTTGTAAAGGAACTGAAGAGAAAGAAAAAACTAAAGGAAATTTAATTACCCAGAAAAACCCATTCGTGGGAAATCGGTCAATTCATGACCAAACAAATTTGTAGAAAAGCAGGAAAAACTTTTCGAAAGCACAATTGAGCATAAACATGAAAACTGGATTGTACCTCGTTTCTAAATAGATAAAAAGTTAAAACAACACTCTGGAGGTTTGATCTAATAAAAAAAACTAATTTTCAAAATTACATCAACTTCCCCTGAAAATTTTTTTGTCATCATTTACCTCCTTAGCAGAAAAAAAATATATATTAAACTCTCTTTGAAACACCAGAGACCTATAGGGTTCACGTTAGGAATCTTCAGTTTATGGATGGATAAGATCACCGTAAACCTCAAAATTTGATGTTAGCACCTTTTTAAATAATACACAAAATAAATTTAAAATATGAAAGAAACAAATATCTAAAAAAAATTAGCCCACTCATCACTTCAAAACTTTATCCTTCCCACCAGGCGCTACTTTCTCCATCTAAAATACAGACAACGGCAAATACCTACAGATAAAAAGAAACCCGAATAATATGCATCGACAAAAAAAATAATCAAATGAGCTCAAAATTAGGTGATAAGGCCCTACTTCACCGGCATGCCCTTGAAGATCTTGCTTGAACTTCTATGTGCAGATATACCATACCTGTCTAGAAACTCTGATAATAAAACAATAAAGAATAATTATTTGAGAGCACGTTATGTTATATATCACTATAAACTTTTACCCATAATGTTAAACCTTTGCCTCCACTCAAAAGCACCCTAATTTCTGCGGACCAACTATAGAAAAAGATGATGTTTAGGTCCAATGCCTTTAAGTGGATAAAACACTGTCCTTATTTGCAAACTCTTAAAAAAGTGCTCAACGACTTCAAGAGGGGGAAATTGTGGCAGAAAAAATTGAGTATTTTTCCAACCAAAATCCAAAAGGCGATATTGTTTTTCTTTTTGAGTTTGCATACTCGAAAGCTAAAACCTTAAATCAAACCATTCACTTATCCAAAAGACAAATTAAACAGAAATTGAAAAATTACATCCTGCAATCTGATAGTGATTATGTGCGATAAAGAAAGAGAATACGAACCTGGAGTCCAAAAGCTTAGGAACAGACTTTTTCTCCATGGCGAGCAAGATGGTGTTAGATCCGCGAATGCCAACGATAGGATTTCCTTATGCAGACTGTGCTTAAAGAGCGTAATCTACCTGGAAAATATGGATCTCCGGTGAGAAACCCCAAATCCTAAACAAACTTTATTTCAAACTCCAATTTAAAGAAAACAAAACATAATATCCATAAATCATTACTGATCAAAATTCTATAGAGAATCCCAAATCATCATATGTTATTAAAACGAATACAATAAAAAAAACTCACTTTGCATCCCAAAACATCGCATGTTCAGATCAGGGCTCGCACGCCGATTGGATCTCGTGCGTCTCGTATCATATCCTAGGATCAGACTGTGAAGGTTAGATATCTGAGCAACTGAAAGTTGTGATCAACATTCAGTGGGCACGTTGGGAACGTGAACATGGTGGTTGTCTCCCCGAATGGGTCGCTGTGCACGAGCGACGGAAAAGATGGATTTTGTTGTGGATGGAGTGGAAAAATCTGTGCACGCTTTGGTTATGAGATTTAGGATTCGTAATTTCTTAAAATGACAGTTCTGCCACTCATTCTAACAATACATAGAGAGGCCTACAAGGGTAATTTAGTAATTAAACTCCAAAACTAACAGGTGTCGAGCGTAGGCAGGGCCACTTGTGTGATGTAGGATCAGCTACATTAAACTCCCATCTCTTTTTATTGTTATTATAATATAATAATAATATACAGGTGGATATATAAGGTATAGAAAAGGAAGGTAGATTTAACATTTTTTAAATAGAGATTTCACATCGGTTATTCTAAATAGCGATGTTACATATTTCAAATTTACATCGGTTATAATAACTGATGTAAAAGTTTCTTTTTAACATTGGTTTTTAAATAACCAATGTTTATTCTTTTTAACATCGATTTTATTAAAACCGATGTTAAATTACCAATGTTACATCCCCTTGCATGAGATATTTAAATCGGGTGCTTTATGATGAACCGTCTATCCAACCTCCAAATTACTATGATGTATGATATAAGTCTTCATACGCTCCACCCATTTCCCCTTATTCCTATCTGAGCTATGATTCTTATGCTCCACCCACTTCTCATTCCTATTCTCGGAGCTACGAACCTTATGCTCCAACCGCCTCACCCTATTATAGTACGAGTTATGATAATTATATTCCATCAACTTTGCATTCCTATGCTCTGAGTTACACACCTCAAGCCCCGCCTCCCAAGACTCACCATTTTGGATATAATACTTCATATGCTCCCATGCATCACATTCTCATAATCTGAGCTATGATTATTATCCCTCATCCCTTTAGTGTTATGTCATAGGATCGGAGCTGATTGAACTGAACGGAGAAAGGGGATGGAATGCGAAACCTAATTTAGCTAAGTAGGAAAGGGAATTGGGAGAAATAAAGCACGGTTCATGCGGGCTAGATGCTAAAGGGGCAGAACGGGTCAACCCAGATCAAGGGGCGGAAATGGTTTAGGCTGTGGGTTATGAAGATGGGCCGGCAAGTTGGGCTTGGTGAACACTTGCTGGGATGATTTAATTAAATTAGTGTTGAGTTAGTTATTAAATCTGAAGCCCAAGTTAAGGGCATTGATGTAATTTAAATTGTGGTCCCCAAAAACATGCAGTTAAATGGCTAGAATGAACACGAGAAATACAAGCTTGAGAATTACAATAACTTCGTCCCTCCCTATTTCTCTCTCCACAGTTTCATCTTATCCTCTCCCAAACTCTATCAATTTCACTAATTACAAAGCATTAATTCAGCCAATTAATTACAGAAAAATACAAAAAAAAAATAGGTAATCCGGTAAGCCCATAACAATTGGTACCAGAGCCATCAATCCTCGGACATGGCTGAGATCACCCATTTCAAGGACCTCCAAGAAGCTTAAAAAAGGCTTGATCAAATCCTGCAAACTGCAGCCCAGAAAAGGGAGGCTTCAGAAATGAAACTGCAAGAACAGATTTCAGAAATCAATTCTGAGAAAAGGGCCCAAATCACACACATCAGGTCAGACATTATGGAACAAACTCAAAACCTTACCAGCAAGCTAGAACACCTCACTGCTGCCCTAGCAACCATCCAGATCCAGATTCTCAATCCAGAAAAAGGAAGGAGCCAAACTGAAGGAGAATCAATTTTGGGCAGACCTTTCTCCACTTCTGCAAATGAAAAATGATATAGCTCAAACACAAACAGCAGATCTAAAGCACAGATTGAATATCCAGGTAACCACATGACAAGCCAGATGCCTAAAATTGATTTTCCTCATTTTGATGGGACACAACCTAGGTCATGGATCTTAAAATGCAATGTGTATTTCAAATTAGTACCAATGATGTCTGATGCACAGAGGGTTACCCTAGCTGCCATGCACTTTGAAGGCAAGGCAGCCCAATGGTACCAGAATTTCAACCACAACATAGGTGACATGTCATGGACTCAGTTTCTTGACATTATTTCTGCCAGATTTGAACAACTTAAAGAGACAAAGATAATTGCAGAATTTAATAAGCTCAAGCACACAAGTTCATATGCAGACTATGTAGAAAAATTTGAAGAGTTGAAGTCTTGTATGTTGCTTTTAAACCAAGGATATTCAGAGGAATATTTTGTGGCCAGTTTTGTGAGTGGGTTGTCAAAAGAGGTCCAGACTTTTATCACCATGTTTGAACCATCTACCTTGCAGCAGGCCATTGATTTGGGAAGAAAACAACTGATCACCCTAGATGCTATTACAAGGAGAATAAAAGGATCTACTAAGCACTCTAGCCCTTCTACCCTAAAAGCTGCAGACAGTTCCAACCAGGGTAAGATATTCACTAATTTCAATCAGAGACCTCCTACCAAACTACTGACTACTAGGGGAAATGGAAATCAGGAGGGAAAAGGGGTTGTGTTATAACTGTGATGAGAGGTTCACCACAGTCCACAAATGCAAAACCAGGATAAACTACATGATTATCACAGAGGAAGAGGAGCTGTCCTACTTGGAGGAGGAGGATCCAGAACCACCTAATAATGTTGATTTGATGGAGAAAGTGCAAATGTCCATTAATGCTATGACAGGAGAGGATGGGGTCACAACAATGAGAGTATGGGGAAAGGTGGGTGAATACAAGCTGCATATTCTAATAGACTTAGGTAGCACACTCAGTTTCATACAAGAAGGGACAACAAAGAAGTTAGGGTGTAGGCTGAACTCAGTTAAGCCTATACTGGTGAAGGTTGCAAATGGGTAGAAGATGGTAAGCACACAGGGGGTTAAGGATTTCAAATGGGAAATGCAGGAAAACCCTTTCACCTATTCCTTAAGGCTGCTGTAGAGTGAAGGGTATGACCTGATTTCGGGAGGTGACTGGCTAAAATTTTGTACCCCTGTGGAATTGGATTATTCTCACATGACTTTCACTGTCACCTTGGTAGCTAAGAGGGTTAGGATACAGGCTGTCACATCAATTACTGAATGCAAGTATATTTCAGTACCCTCTCTATACAAGATGATACACGAGGAGCACTGTGATCAGATATTGAGGAGTTGTACTGGATCACCATAGAAAAACAGAATTCGAAACCAAACCCTGAGATGTCTAACCTGCTGAGTAAGTACCAGGATGTATATGAGGAACCTAAAGGTCTACCCCATATAAGAGGCATTGGACACCAGATTGTTCTTAAACCTAACAGTATCCCTAAACACCAGTATCCCTACAGGACCACTCATGAACATAAGGAAGAGATTGAGAGGATGGTCAAGGAGATGTTGGAAGCCGGAATAATACAGGACAGTAAGAGTCCTTTTGCATCACCTTTTATATTGGTGAAAAAGAAGGATGCAACAAGAAGAATGTGTGTTGACTACAGGTATTTGAATGGTTTGACTGTCAAACATGATTACCCTATTCCTGTAATTGATGAATTGTTAGATGAACTACATGGCACCAAGTATTTTTCAAAAATTGACCTGAGGAGTGGCTATTTCCAAATTCTGATGAAACCAGAACATAGGTTCCTAACTGACTTCATTACACACAATGGGCACTATGAATTTCTTGTCATGCCATTTGGGCTGTGTATTGCTCCTGCTACATTTCAATCACTCATGAACCAAGTGTTTAGGAGACAACTCAGGAAAAGTGTGTTGGTGTTCTTTGATAATATATTGGTGTACAGTAGGACCTGGGAGGACCATTTGAGACATTTAGAAGAGGTACTACAATTACTCAGAAGTAACAAGATGTATGCTAAGGAGAGATAGTATATTTTTGGCAAGTTGGAAGTGGAATACTTAGGACATATTATATCTCAAGAGGGTGTATCTACTGATCCCAAGAAAATCAGTAGTATGATTTCATGGCCAGTACCAAAAACCTTAAAACAACTCAGAGGATTCTTGGGATTGACTGGGTACTACAGGAAATTTATCAAAGGGTATGGAGTCATTTGCAAACCATTAACTAATCTTCTGAAAAAAGACAGTTTTGGATGGGGAACAGAAGCCCAGCTAGCCTTTGATACATTAAAAGAGGTTATGGCCACTGCTCCAGTTTTAGCTCTTCCTGACTTCACTAAGAAATTTGTGTTGGAGACAGATGCAAGTGGCAAGGGGGTGGGAGCAGTTCTGATGCAAGAGGGAAGGCCTTTAGCCTTCATGAACAAGATTTTATGCCCTAAGAACCTGGCATTATCTGTATATGAGAGGGATTTTTTTGGAAGTATTGATGGTTGTACAGAGGTGGAAACACTACCTACATGGGCAGAGATTTGTAATAAGGACTGGCCAACAAGCCCTAAGGTAATGACTAGACCAGAAGGTGATTACACCAGTGCAACAGAGGTGGATGACCAAGTTGCTGGGATTGGATTATGATATAGAGTACAAGAAAGGACAAGAGAATAGGGCTGCTGATGCCTTATAAAGGAGAGATTCACCTAAGGGAGAGTGCTTGGCCCTTACCACTACTATCCCTACATGGATGAAGGAGGCTGCTCACAGCTATGAAAAGGATGAATTGTTACAAAAAATTCTAACTGCTAAAACAGTGGACCCTAACACTCGTCCAGAATTCTCTACTATTGGTGACATTATAAGGTACAAGGGCAGGATTTGTGTGGGGGATGACCAAGATATCAGAGGTCAGATATTGACAACCATGCATAATTCAGCATATGGGGGACATTCAGGGGTTTATGGCACATACATGAGATGCAAGAGAAACTTTTATTGGCCACACATGAAGAAAACTATCACAAAGTGGGTGAAAGAGTGTGAAGTATGCCAAAGAAACAAACCAGATCAAGGGGGATACCCTGGGTTATTACAACCCTTACCTATTCCTGAGCAAGTTTCGAGTCATATGTCCATGGATTATATTGAGGGGCTACCTAAATCCCAAGGCAAGGATGTTATTTTAGTGATAGTGGACAAGCTGACTAAATATGCACATTTTTGTGCCCTATCCCATCCATTTACTGCTTTCACTGTGGCAATATTTTCCTAGACACTATCTACAAGTAGCTGGGTTGCCAATGAATATTGTATCAGATAGGGACAAGATCTTTACTAGCTATTTTTGGAGGGAGTTGTTCAAACTTATGGGGGTATAATTGAATTTTTCAACTGCTTATCACCCCCAAATAGATGGCCAGACAGAAAGGGTTAATGAGTGCCTAAGTACCTATCTTAGATGCATGACACATCACAGTCCAAAAAAATGGGTAAAATGGCTAGCTTTGGGTGAATTCTTGTACAACACTAACTACCATACAAGTTTGAAGACTACACCTTTTGAAGCCCTATATGGTTACACCCATAACATAATGTCGATTGGTCAGTGTGTGGATGTGCAAAATGAAGATGTAGAGCAGCTAATCAATCAGAGAGAGCTAGTTAAACTCATAATCAAGGAGAATTTATCACATGCACAACAAAGGATGAAGATGAATGCAGACAAGCACAGATAAGAGCGAAATTTTGAGGTTGGGGACAGGGTTTTCCTAAAAATGCAGCCTTTTCATCAAAATTCGGTCTCAATTCGACGAAACCTCAAACTATCGTCTAGATACTATGGACTCTACACCATTGTGGAGAAGGTAGGAAAAGTAGCTTACCGTCTAGATCTGCCGAAAGGGTCGCGCATACACCCGGTGCTCCACGTCTCCTTGCTCAAACTAAGGGTCGGGCCGGACACTCCCACCACGGTTGACCTACCTGATGCATTACCTGATGGGGAATTCCTTGTGGAGCCGCCTGCTGCTCTTGACACACGCACCATTACCAGAAAGGGAAGAGAAATTTCACAGACTTTACTTCAATGGCGGAACTCCAATCCAAAGGATGCGAATTGGGAAGATATCGATTTTGTAGTGAGAAAGTTTCCAAATTTTGATCCTTGGGGACAAGGATCAATCAATTGAGGGGGTATTATCATGGGATCGGAGCCGATTGAACTGAACGGAGAAAGGGGATGGAACGCGAAACCTAATTTAGCTAAGGAGGAAAGAATTGGGAGGAATTAAGCACGGTTCATGCGAGCTAGATGTTAAAGGGGCAGAACGGGTCAACCCAGATCAAGGGGCGGAAATGGTTTAGGCTGTGGGTTATGAAGATGGGCCGGCAAGTTGGGCTTGGTGGACACTTGCTGGGCTGATTTAATTAAATTAGTGTTGAGTTAGTTATTAAATCTGAAGCCCAAGTTGAGGGCATTGATGTAATTTAAATTGTGGTCCCCCAAAACATGCAGTTAAATGGCTGGAATGAACACGAGAAATACAAGCTTGAGAATTACAACAACTTCATCCTTCCCTATTTCTCTCTCCACTGTTTCATCTTATTCTCTCCCAAACTCTATCGATTTCACTAATTACAAAGCATTAATTCAGCCAATTAATTACAGAAAAATACAAAAAAAAATAGGAAATTCGGTTAGCTCATAACAATTGGTACCAGAGCCATCAATCCTCGGACATGGCTGAGATCACCCATTTCAAGGACCTCCAAGAAGCTAAAAAAAGGCTTGATCAAAACCTGCAAACTGAAGCCCAGAAAAGGGAGGCTTCAGAAATGAAACTGCAGGAACAGATTTCAGAAATCAATTCTGAGACAAGGGCCCAAATCACACACATCAGGTCAGAAATTATGGAACAAACTCAAAACCTTACCAGCAAGCTAGAACACCTCACTGCTGCCCTAGCAACCATCCAGATGTAGATTCTCAATCCAGAAAAAGGAAGTAGCCAAACTGAAGGAGAATCAATTTTAGGCAGACCTTTCTCCACTCCAACAAATGAAAAATGATATATCTCAAACACAAACAGCAGATCTAAAGCACAGATTGAATACCCAGGTAACCACATGATAAGCCAGATGCCTAAATTTGATTTTCCTCATTTTGATGGGACACAACCTAGGTCATGGATCTTAAAATGCAATGGTTATTTCAAATTAGTACCAAAGATGTCTGATGTACAGAGGGTACCCTAGCTGCCATGCACTTTGAAGGCAAGGCAGCCCAATGGTACCAGAATTTCAACCACAACATAGGTGACATGTCATGGGCTCAGTTTCTGGACATTATTTCTTCCAGATTTGAACAACTTAAAGAGACAAAGATAATTGCAGAATTTAATAAGCTCAAGCACACAAGTTCATATGCAGACTGTAGAAAAATTTGAAGAGTTGAAGGCTTGTATGTTGCTTTTAAACCAAGGATATTCAGAGGAATATTTTGTGGCCAGTTTTGTGAGTGGGTTGTCAAAAGAGGTCCAGGATTTTATCACCATGTTTGAACCATCTACCTTGCAGCAGGACATTGATTTGGGAAGAAAACAACTGATCACCCTAGATGCTATTACAAGGAGAATAAAAGGATCTACTAAGCACTCTAGCCCTTCTACTCTAAAAGCTGCAGACAGTTCCAACCAGGGTAAGATATTCACTAATTTCAATCAGAGTCCTCCTACCAAACTACTGACTACTGGGGAAATGGAAATCAGGAGGGAAAAGGGGTTGTGTTATAACTGTGATGAGAGGTTCACCCCAGGCCACTAATGCAAAACCAGGATAAACTACATGATTATCACATAGGAAGAGGAGCTGTCCTACTTGGAGGAGGAGGATCCAGAACCACCTAATAATGTTGATTTGATGGAGGAAGTGCAAATGTCCATTAATGCTATGACAGGAGAGGATGGGGTCACAACAATGAGAGTATGGGGAAAGGTGGGCGAACACAAGCTGCATATCCTAATAGACTCAGGTAGCACACTCAGTTTCATACAAGAAGGGACAACAAAGAAGTTAGGGTGTAGGCTGAACTCAGTTAAGCCTATACTGGTGAAGGTTGCAAATGCCCGGCGAGTTGGGCTTGGTGAACACTTGCTGAGCTGATTTAATTAAATTAGTGTTGAGTTAGTTATTAAATCTGAATCCAAAGTTAAGGGCATTGATGTAATATAAATTGTGGTCCCTAAAAACATGTAGTTAAATGGCTGGAATGAACACGAGAAATACAAGCTTGAGAATTACAACAATTTCGTCCTTCCCTATTTATCTCTCCACTGTTTCATCTTCTTCTCTCCCAAACTCTATCAATTTCACTAATTACAAAGCATTAATTCAGCTAATTAATTATAGAAAATACCAAAAAAATAGGAAATTCGGCTAGCCCATAACATGTTATCATAATAATCATTATGAGGCTCCCAATTCCTATAATTCGGGTTATGACCATCATACTTCACATGCTCCCATTTTCTTATAACCCGATCTACGATCTTTATCAATCCACATCTCATTTATCCAATTACATTCGAAAGGCTAGTAATGAGGAGGTTTGAGTTGAGGTGGATAATCCGAATGTGTGTATTGCCCCTCTTGTTCTCGTTGATGATGTTGTGGATGAAAGTGTGGGGATAATGCCAGTGGAGGTTCCGATGGTGAGTGGTGGTTTGAGATTGTTGGCTCTTATCAAGGATGGGAGTGAGATGGTGGGATCCATGGATTTAAAAGAGCATACCATTCAATGAGGCTATATTAGTAGACGAGTGCAAGGAGGTGTTGCCTATAGAGATTTCGATGGACATTGATGATTGAGATTATTGAACCTCTTTTACCATCACCCTATGCCTTATTGAATCTTGAGAATGAAGTAGTGTAAGATCTTGTTAAGATTGAGCCCGATCCCCCTCTTCTGTCGGGATAAGTCATTATGTGATTTTAGGAGTGAGAGGATGGGGATCGAGGAGGTGAAAGAGTTTATCAACCCATTTTGTCAATCGGGAGCCCATGTGCATTATATTCCTAAGAGATTTGGCTCACTCGGAGGCTATTTCATATTCTTGATTGATGTTTCGTTCTTCTGGTGGTCGAGCCTTGTGATTTTCTTATGATTTATGGTGATTTAGTGTCCATGATCGACTACTCTCATTCTCAGCCTCCGAAGACCGTTGTGGCTCATATGTAAGCTCACAACTTTTCTTTACATATCATTTTGACATGTGAGCCCATAGCTGTGGTAAAATCGATTACGACATTCAAGAAACCCGGTGATGAATTCTTTTGCTTGAAGAATATTCTCGTCCTTCCTTTAGTCGATCATTTTACTTTTTTCGCTCGTTGTGACAACCACTTCATGGTGATCAATTATTCACATTTTCGGCCTTTCAATCTAGTTGGATCATTTGTTTTTCCTAGCTATATATTACTTGGTGTGCCCGCTTTTGTCACCAAATTCTCCATTTGGAATATACTAAGGCATGGCACGAGTTTCACTTCTTCTTAGATCCAAAATAACGGTGCTATATATAGGTCATCGAGATATAGAAGTTAAATAAGCGCTTCTTGGGAGGCAACCCAATCTATCATTTTCTTTTATCTTTCTTTTTCTCATTTTCGTACTTTTTCACCTTCTCACTCATTTTCTTCGTTATTTTATTTATCTTCCTTTTTTTTTTCTTAGGATGGATGGTGCCATGATGGGAGACCTTTTATTTGATTTCTCATTAAAGAATTAGGAGGTAAGTCTTGGTAGAACTCCGCAGTTCACACAATATTACCTCCCTCTAAAGTTGTTTGACACCGCCGCTACTCTAGTCCATGCAAAATCGACGCCCCAGTTGACGTTTCCGCTTTATAGTTGGTGCGCTATCTCAGCAATTGACGCGAGCAGACTGGCACACCATCTTAGAAGCACTCAGAAGCACTCTAAAACTCTAGGTAGTCAACACGTGTAGGTAACGCACCACCTCGATAGCTCTCATCAATCGACGCATGCAGGCTGGCGCTTTCCACCCAGCACCCAGTCTTGGCAATCGACGCCCAACAAGCTCACCCTGGAGCATTCCCATCCAAAACCTCTTGGCCACCTGACCTAGTCATATTAGCCCATTCCTAGCGTGGCCCGACAAAATAAATTCTAAAAAAAATCAATATATATATATATATATAAAATTCCTCCCTTGTGCTCTTTTTGACTGATCTTCTCGCCTCTACCGCCCCCATGGACTTCACTTTATGCTCGACTCATCATCACAATCGTGATATAGGGACGTGTCTCTCTCCTTTTAACTTTTACCGCATTTTGTCTTATTTTATGTGCAATGTGGGCGTTGAAGTGTGGTTTTTTTCCTTGTTTAATAACTTCTTTGGATGCTTTCTTGTGGATATGATTTGAATCGTGTAGACTGATATTGATTGGAGCCTTGACGAAGTGACATGATTAGATAGTTTAGACTTTCACTCGATATTAGTGTAATTGCATCAAGAGGTAAAATGGTAATTGTCGCATCCCACATAATCATGATGGAATTTTGAGGAGAACCTATGAAGTGTTTTGTCCATGTTCTATTCATGTAATCTATTTTGAGAGTTTAATACTCTCTACTAGTCTCATTCTCGGTTGCATATATAGAATTTATGTAAAATCTTCTTTTGGGAGACGTCAATAATATTTTGAATCGATCTTTTTAAACATTTACTTTTTATTAAAAATAAAAAGCTCGTTCGTAAGAGAACGGAGCAGTTGTAAGTGGCAAGTTGAATCGAGTAGAATCTCTCGAGGAAGACTAATCGGAAGTAGTTCTCGTGTTTGGTTAACGAAAAATCTAATCCAAACACTCAGTCAATTTTCAATTTGAGAGTTGTAATGACTAAGACGATGATTCGAACGACGATCAATGAAATCAAAAACTTTTAAAAGATTAATAAAACGGGGGTTTAGGGCTATAGAATCATCTCCATGGCTAATTGGCATTTCATCGAACACTTAACCTACGAGCTGGGGTTTTCAATTCTAACTTATAGATTAAACACCCAACAACCCCAATTGATGGTTCTAAATGATTCTAGGCATTAGACTCGTGTATCAAGCAATCCAATAATACAATCTCAAAGCAAACATGAACACGATTAACTATGAAAAACTTGAAGAAACCAACAATGGAGTTTTGAATAACAATAATGATTTATGTGGCCTGAATAGCCAGACCTGGTTCAGGGTAGACTTGAGTTGAGATTACAAAAGAGAGCACCAGGAGGATAAGTTAGCCCTGTCCTAGAGGAGACCTGGCCTGGTCCTCCTAGAAGAAACCAGAGGCACAGCGAGAACAGGATCGCCTCAGCCTAGGAATTATCCTGATCTGGATGATTACAGGTCAGCCTTGTCCTTGAGAAGATCTGGCTTGGTCCACCCAAAAGAAGCTAGAGATACAGTGAGAGCAGGATCGCCTCGCCTAAGGAATTATCCTGATCTGAATGATTAAAGGTAAGCCTTGTCCTGGAGAAGATCTGGCCTGGTCCTCCCCAGAGGGGATAGGTGGGACCGCTGATACGGTTCCGGCATGGAGAGGCACACCATTTACTAAGGAGGTCATGCGTGATGATGTGCCGGCTTCCTATAGATCTTTGGGCTTCCAGTATAGCGGGACAACAGATCCGTGGGATCACCTGAGCCGCTTCGAAATTGCAGCAGATGTGCACAAGTTCTCGGACGCAGTCATGTGCCGGGTCTTCCCGATGACTTTCACTAAGTCAGCCCAGCTCTGGTTTAACCAGTTGCCGCCACGATCTATCAGCAACTTTGACGAATTCAGCTCGGCATTTCTTCACCAGTTCACCAGCTGCAGGAAATACCAGAAAATGCCGCTTGAGCTGTTTTGTTTGAAGTAGAAAGAGAATGAGAGCCTGCGCGCTTATATCAATAGGTTTATAAATTTAAAGTTGGAAGTTCCGTCGGCATCGGACGAGCTCCTGGTTAACGCGTTAGCACAGGGGCTCAGGAGAGGAGAATTTTTCCAGTCGCTGGTTTTGAAGCCAGCACTGAAGTTTGGAGAACTCTTAGAGAGGGCAGAGAAGTACATCCATTTGGAGGAGGCCCTAAAGATCAAGGAGGAAGGAGAGAAGAAGAGAGAGAAGTATGATAAAGAGGAGAGAGCGCCGGTGAAAAGTTCCAGGCCAGACCTGGCTGGAGGACGACCTCGTTTTGATAAGTACACACCCCTGGCGACTCCTCAGGGGGAGATCTTGCAGGCGATTGAGAGGCATCCCGATCTTAAATAGCCCAAAACCTACTCTCAGAAGCCACAAAAACAGAGGTCTGGCCGATTCTGTAGGTATCATAATGAGTACGGACATGATACGGATCAGTGCACTCATTTGAAGGATGAGTTGGAGAGGATGGTGCAGGTTGGGCACCTCAAGGAGTATGTACGGATGAGGAGGGAAGAACCTAGGTCTGGCTATCATAGTCATGATCGACCCCAGCAGAATAAACATGAGCAGGATGGCGGGCGAAATAGTGGAAGACGGTTAAACACATCGTCATGATTCGAGATCGAATCAGAATTGTGCAGGATCGTCAAAAGTCTTATGCGGACCGTCGAAGGAAGGATCTGCATTTTTAGGTAGGCGATAAGGTGTTTTCTGAAAGTAGCGCCACTCCGAGGTGTAGTAACATTTGGTCAAAGGGGGAAGTTGAAGCCGAGGTACATAGGGCCGTTTGAGATTCTCAGGAGAATCGGGGAATTGGCTTACGAGCTTGCACTACCACCCAGTTTGTCGAGCATTCACAACGTCTTCCATGTGTCGATGCTAAGAAAGTATGTCTACGATCCACACTACATTGTGAGTTACGAAGAGCTTGATATTAATAAGGATTTAACTTAGGAGGAAGCACCGAAAGCGATTTTGGATCGTAAGATACACTAATTATGAAATAAGGAAGTAGCGTTGGTCAAAGTACAATGGAGACGCCATGGGATGAATGAGGCCACTTGGGAACAAGAGGAAGAGTTCAAAGCGAAGTATCCAAATTTTGGCATTTCGAGTAAGTGCGGAATTTTGAGGACAAAATTTTTCTAAGTGGGGTAGGTTGTAACACCCATGCATCAAAAACATATTTTATTTTTTAGTTATTTATCATTATGCTTCAAAATATGAAATTCTAGTCCTTAGCTCGTCACCATAAACTATTTTCTATATTAGTTTTAAATAAAATACGAGTTTTATTTGATCAAATTAATAGTACGTTTATCAAATAAATTATATAATTCAATTTTAAAACTAATATAATTTATTAGTATTTTATTATTTAACTACTTAAAGTATATTTGGGTTATCTAAGAAGTTATTCGATTTAAAATATTAAGTTCGTCAATTGGGTCGGTTCTTTTTGGACTTCAAAGACGAGCCCAATGACTAGCCCGAGTCCACTAAACCTCAGCCCTAACTTTCCAAAAATTAAAACCATCTTTGGTTTATAAGCAAAATTTCATTTTCTTTTCTTCTTCAGCCGTTTCCTATTCATCACCTCCAACCTTCACAACTTTCAGCACTTTGCTCACAGCCGCAAGCAAGCAAAGGTAATGGTCAATTCTTGTTCGTTTTCTAAAATTTTCAAAGAAACTGACCCCTTTCAATCCTGACAACATCACCAAAATCGCCAACTCCGACGAATTCTCTGCCGAGCCACCACCAGCCCAAATCGGACCCTTGTCCAAACCCAAACAGCCACAGTAACACCAAGTCTGGCCATCGGCCGAACCACCGCCTGCCTACCACCAGGACAACCCGAAACCCACATCAACCCCTCACCACCAGATCGCCACCATCTCCACGCCTGCCGCCGTGCCACCAATCGATCGGCCGAGTCAGGCCAAGCCATCGCCTTTCTCAAAACCGCAACCCAAATCTGCTGCAACGAGTCGCCATAACCCCCAGCCACGATGGGATCCAACCACGGCCATGCTGCTCGGCACCCTCCAATTCAAATTGCCACCCTAGTGACCCACGAGGACCAATCCAAACCTCCCCACATTGAGCCACCGCCGGCCCGAACAACCAAAAACCCAATCAGCCGCAACCGATCGACCCGATCTGAATCGCCTCCCAAGTGCCTTCCATCAACGCCACCAACCTCTACTGCAACCCAGTCGAAGGAGGAGAGGAGACCACCGCATCCACGCTGCCACCCACGTCGCTTGCCGTTTCTCCGCAGGCCGGCGCCGTCAAATCTCGAAGGGGACATAGAGGGCTTTGCACCCATTGATCGAACCTCGCCCCATTGTGAGGTTTGTCGCCAGAAGACACCGCCAATCCAGCAGCCCTTTCAGCCGCCGGCAATGATCGAGGAAGGAGGAGTCCACTGTACCAGCCGATTTCTGAATTTCTTATTTTGGAGGAAGAAAAGAGGAAACAAACGGGTTTCAAGCCTCAATGGGCTGGGTTCTATCCTTTTTATACCCAGCCCACTTTCCCAAATTCCAGATTGACCCCCAGACCTTTGCCATCCTTTCAATTAAACCCACAGCTTACCAATGAACCTAAATTCAACCCTCAGCTTGCCAAAAACCTCAATCCAGCCCCATAAACTTTTATAAAACTTCTTTTTAGTCCAGTTTATTATTTTAGTATTAGTATTATTATTGTTGTTATTATTATTATTATATCTTTTTGTTTTTTTAAATAATAAATGTTAATATTTCAAAGTCTCTCTCTATATATATGTATATATACACTAATTAAGTATATTTTCAAGCCAGGATTGGCTAAAGGCGGATGCCCCATTTTCCTGACCTGATTGTCAGTTTAAGCCAGGATTGGCTAAGGGCGGACGCCCTATTTTCCTGACCTGATTGTCAGTTTAAGCCAGGAATGGCTAAGGGCGGATGCCCCATTTTCTTGACCTGATTGTCAGTTTAAGCCATGATTGGCTAAGGGCGGATGCCCCATTTTCCTGACCTGATTGTCCATTTAAGTCAGGATTGGCTAAGGGTGGATGCCCCATTTTCTTGACCTGATTGTTAGTTTAAGCCAGGATTGGCTAAGGGCGGATGCCCCATTTTCCTGACTTGATTGTCAGTTTAAGCCAGGATTGGCTAAGGGCGGCTGCCCATGGTTTTCCTAACCTGATTGTTAGTTTAAGCCAGGATTGGCTAAGGGCGGATGCCCCATTTTCCTGACTTGATTGTCAGTTTAAGCCAGGATTAGCTAAGGGCGGGTGCCCCGGTTTCTTGACCAGACCTGATTGTCAGTTTGATGCCGGATACCCGTGAAAGCGCCTGACCTGGCTATCAACCCAAGCCAAGAGTGGCTTAAAAAAGATAAAAATTCTAGACTTGATTTAAGCCAGGTCTTGTCAAAGGCGGATGCCTCAATCCTCAAGACTTGAAGGTAAGTTCAAAAGCCAGAACTGGCTAAGCTTGAAAATCCTAATTCGCTTGATTTGATTGAAGAAATAAATAAAAATCCATTGAAATTTTCGAAGAAAATACTCTTGCATTTATCATAAGATTCTGGAAAATACAAAAAAAATTGCACACGCCTTCTACGAAGGTTGGCAAACTTGATTACAATGTAGGAAATAAAACAGAAGAACAGAAAATTCAACAAAATCCCAGAGATATTTAGCCATGTGAGGAAGAGGCCCTCCGATCAGAGGCCAGAACACGACGGACACGCCACAGCTCACGCTCAGTTTCGTTGTAGCGCTAGCGGTACTTTTTGGCTCGCTCAGATATGGCATGAGCTTCGCCGGTGGCAATAGTCAACCGGTTCACCGACTCCGTCAAGTCGGCCTTCTCCTCTTGCAACTGACGATTCAATTGATGCAGATCAGCTCACTCTCACTTATAGTGGCGCTTCTTCTATCTCTTCCTCTCCAAGAGGTGATACACAAAGCTGAGTTTCTCCCGAAGCGTGGACAGTTTGTCCGAGAGTTTGAAATTATCAACAAACAGAGAGAGATTTTTTCATTTTACAAAGTCGAGTTCTTCAAGCAGCGATGGAGAAGCCATTGTGAAAATTGAAAGATAGCAAGTAATAGGTGGGCATATTTAAAGGAAAGAAGTCACGTGCCAGGGAATAAAAAGTACTATTGTTTTTGGGAAATAAGTGATAGGGCAGGAGTGTCCCTGACCTGGTGCGGGTAGACCTGTTTTGGGCAGGACTAGGGTGACCAATGGTTCTGGTAGACCTTGACTAGATCTTCTCTCCAGAACAGTCTGGTTTGATATCCTCCTTGAGGGAAGTTGCGTTGGACTCGTTCCCTGGTAAAGCCTTGGAGAATTATTAAAAGATTAGTCCAGGATAGGCTGGAGCTCTAAACCTAATCCGGACTAAGTAGAAGGAAAAAAGGTCAAGCCTGATCCTAGTGAAAGACCTGGTTGAGCCCTCTCAGCTGGTAGAGCTGATCAGCTCGGGCATCAGGATCATTGATAGGAAACGATAACTGGGTCATGACAGATCTGGTTCCTTGAACCCCATTAGAGGAGACAAGTGGGACCACTTATCAGAATTGTTGCTTAAACGGCCCTTGATTCGCAGCCTTGGTTCTCTGAGATCCCAGCTGGGGTCCCCACTAAGAGACACTATAAATATCTCAGCCCCCAGGCTGAGAGAGGTATGTCATTCTTTGTGCATTCCTTCTTTGCTTGCTAAGAGAAACCTCATACACTTTACTGACTTAAGAATCGGAGAGGTTTCCACCGGAGAACCACCGGTGGTCCTTTCTAATGTGTTTCTGTGCGCAGGTCAAGAAGGTGTTTAAGGTTCTAGGCGTTGTTCTTGACACTGGTCATATTTTGGGTTGAAACAATAAAGAAACCTTATAATACAAAAAGTCACTAGAAGGAAGCCGTCATTGAAGCCGAAGTGGAAAAGTTGTTAAGGGCCAAGCATATCCAGGAGATACAATTTCCCGAGTGGCTCTCCAATGCTGTGCTGGTTCCCAAGACCCAGGATGACTGGCGTATGTGTATTGACTTCCGGGACCTCAATCGCGCTTGCCCGAAAGACCACTACCCCTTGCCGAGAATTGAATAGCTCGTCGATTCAACCTCTGGATGTGAGCTCCTGAGCATGATGGATGCCTCACAAGGCTATTACCAGATCAGATTGGCTGAGGAGGATTGGAAGTGAGTTAGCTTTACAACCCCAAAGGGAACATATTGCTATGTGGTGATGCCGTTTGGGCTCAAGAACGCGGGAGCTACATACCAGAGGCTAGTGGATAAAATGTTTGAGGAGGAATTAGGGCGGAACATGGAGGTATATGTGGATGACATGTTAGTGAAGAACATTAAAGTAACCTCGCATGTGGAAGACCTGAAAGAAATGTTTTCTACCTTGAGAAGGTATAGAATGAAGCTCAACCCCAAGAAGTGCATGTTTGGGGTGAGAGCTGGAAAATTTCTGGGGTATATGGTGACAGAGAAGGGTATCGAGGCAAATCCCGAGAAGGTCAGAGCGACCACGGAAATGCAAGCGCCCAGAAACGTTAAAGAAATGCAATGCTTGGCAGGACGGATCAATGCCCTAAGTCGGTTCGTATCCAGATCTGCAGAGAAGAGCTTGCCATTCTTCCAGGCCTTGCGGAAGAAAGCAAAATTCCAATGGAGCAACGAGTGTGAAGAGGCATTTAGATTGTTGAAGGAGCACTTGGCTGGCATGACCTTGCTCACGAAACCCGTTCAAGGAGAGCCCCTAATCTTGTATTATCCGTGGGACAACAGGCGGTCAGCTCTGTCTTGATCAGGGAAGAAGGTAAAATACAGAGATCGGTCGGTCTACTTTTGGAGCAAGGTCTTGCATGCGGCAGAGGTAAGATATGTGGAGGTAGAGAGGGCGATGCTAGCTCTGGTCGGAACTGCTCGCAAGCTGCGGCCGTACTTTCTTTCTCATAGCATAATTGTGCGAACTAACCTTCCGTTGAAATCCATAATGGTCAAACCAGAAGTATCTGGAAGGTTGTTTAAATGGATAATAGAGATCAGCGAATTCGATGTTACATTCGAGGCCAGAACAGAAATCAAGGCTCAGGCCTTGGCTGATTTTATACAAGAAATGACTGGCCCTCATGGTGAGCTAAAGGAATGGACAATTTTCACGGATGGCTCTGTCTGTAACCAGGGCTGTGGGGCTGGAATCATCTTGATAGACCCAGTAGGTGTGTCCACTGAGTTTGCTGTACGCTTGAATCATGCATTTTCCAATAATGCCACTGAGTACGAGGCCCTCTTAAGAGGAATCCAAATGGCGAAAGACCTGGGTGTAGAGCAGGTGTGTGCTAAGGTGGATTCCCAGTTGGTTTGCAAGCAAATAAGTGGTAAATTTGAAACCAGGGAAGAGAACATGCAGAAATATCTGGCTAAGTTCAGAGAACTTGTTAGGGATATGAAGGGCTGCAGAGTACTTCAGATTCCCCGGGAGGAGAATGATAGAGCTGATTATTTAGCAAGGATAGCTAGCTCGGCCACAGACTGTAAGGAAAGGACAATAACGTTGCTGAAATCGAATGCAGAGTTTGGCGCAGAGCAGATCTGTTCGGTAAATGAAATTGACGATTGGTGCTCTCCTATCATGGCTTATTTAGGAAATGGAGAACTGCCGGAAGATAAAAGAGAAAGAGCGAAGGTGAAGGTCAGATCTGCTCGTTTTTGCTTGGTTAGAGGGGCTCTATTTCGGCGTGGGTTCGGAAGACCTTTGTTACGTTGCCTAAGCTTGGAGGAAGGTGCCCATGTCCTCAAAGAAATCCACGAAGGCTGTTGTGGCAATCACATGGGGGCCATGGCTCTAGCTAGCAAAGTATTGAGAGCTGGTTACTTTTGGCCTTCGTTGAGAAGAGAAGCCGAGGTTTTCGTAAAAAAGTGTGAAAAATGTCAGAAGATGACCCCTCTGATTCACCAGCCAGCGGAAGAACTATTGACAATGAGCTCCCCTTGCCCTTTCGTGAAATGGGGGATTGACCTGGTTGGTCCATTCCCAATGGCCCCAGCCCAAAAAGATTTTTAATTGTAGCCATAGACTATTTTAGCAAGTGGGTCGAGGCGGAAGCTCTGGCAAAGATAACGAAAGAGGTGGTGATGGGATTCATCTGGAAGAATGAATATCAGACAATGGTACCCAATTTATGGGAGCCAAAATCAAGGCTTGGTGTGCCAAGATGAAAATCCAACAACATCTCACGTCCGTGTACCATCCGCAAGCGAATGGTCAGGTCGAGGTGACTAATCGCATTCTTGTCCAAGGGCTTAAGTCATGATTGGAAAGATCTGGGGGGAAATGGGTGGAAGAGCTGAGTGCGACACTCTGGGCATATCGCACAAACCCTAAGGAGAGCACAGGCGAAACCCCCTTTAGCCTTGTATATGGCATGGATTCTGTGGTTCCTGCAGAAATCAGCTTGGAAACTCACCGAGTGCAGAATTATGATCAAACCCAGAATGAAGCACTGATCCAAGATGCTTTAGACTTAATTGAGGAGAAGAGAGACCAAGAAACGGTGAGGATGGAACATGTGCGAGGATGGATCAGAGCAGCATACAATAAAACAGTTCGAGAGAGACGCTTCCAAGTGGGAGACCTAATTCTTAAAAGAGCCGATCTAGGACGGGCCAAAGGAAAGTTAGACGCTGTACCGCTACGGGTCGCCTAGGTCTTGGCCGGAGGAGCTTATAAATTAGAATAACTGGATGGGACTGAGATCCCTCGTGCTTGGAATATTACTAACTTACGGAAATTCTATACTTAGTTGTAATTTTTAATGTTTGTTTGACTTTCTTGAATAAATTTGCAGGTTTATCATCATTCATCAGATTAAAATACGTGTACATAATTAAAGCCAGGATTGGCTAAGGGCGAACGCTCTCAATATTTTGCCTGACCTGGTTGTCAGTTTAAGCCAGGATTGGCTAAGGGCGGCTGCCCATGATTTTGCCTGACCTGATTGTCAGTTTAAGCCAGGATTGGCTAAGGACGGATGTCCTCGATTTTACCTGACCTGATTGTCAGTTCAAGCCAGGATTGGCTAAGGACGGATGTCCTCGATTTTACCTGACCTGATGGTCAGTTCAAGCCAGGATCGGCTAAGGACGGATGTCCTCAATTTTACTTGACCTGATGGTCAGTTCAAGCCAGGATTGGCTAAGGACGGATGTCCTCAATTTTACCTGACTTGATGGTCAGTTCAAGCAAGGATAGGCTAAGGACGAATGTCCTCGATTTTACCTGACCTGATTGTTAGTTTAGGCCAGTATTAGCTAGGGATGGATATCCTTGATCTTACCCGACCTGATTGACAGTTAACGCCAGAATAGGCTAAAGGTGGACACCTTTGATTTCTTTTGCTTGAATATTTATTGAATATTTTAACTTACCTGAATAGGTTCCCTAGGAGGACCTGTATTAGTGCCTGACCCGTTTGTCAGCCTAAGACTTGAGGAAAATAGCTCTGGAATGATTGGATCCCAGAACAGATTCAGCTAAATTCAGAGATTTAAGAAGATAAGCCCAGAAACACAAATCGCGCGTTGTTTGAGCAAGTAAGATCGATCAAAAGGACGAAATTTTGAAGAAAACTCAAGCATACTATAATATTCTGGTAAAAATGACAAACACACATGGAAATGCAGAAACCAAGACCAGTACGGCCAAAAATGCAGAAATTCAAAACATACTTTCATTACATCAAAATTTCAGAAGATACAATAGCAGATTGCACAAACCTAACAAGGATGGCAATTTTGATTACAAAATTTCAGAAAAACAAGAAATTCATCTGGAAGGAGACCTCCGATCCGAGGCCAGAGCTCGGCGGACCCGCCAGAGCTCGCGCTCTGTTTCGTGCAGACGGCGGCGGTACTTGTCAGACCGCTCGGCGAGCGCATGAGCTTCGCCGGCGGTGACAGTAAGATGATTCACTGACTCGATCAAGTCAGCCCTCTCTTCATACATTTGGCGATTTATCTGGCGAAGCTCAGACCACTCTTTCTTGTAATGTCGTTTTTTCTGCCTCTTCCTCTCCAGCAGGCGGTAGAGGTAGCCAATTTTATCCTTGAGCAAAGTTACTTGATCGGAGAGTTTAAATTTTTCAACAAACAAAGCAATGTTCTTTCTTTTCACAACGTCGATTTCTTGAAGAAGATGATAAGATGCCATTGTAGAAGTTTGAGAAGATATGAGCAGTACATGCATGTATTTAAAGAGGGAAAAATCACGTGCTGGAGAACAAAAAAGTACTAGGGTTTCCAGGAATCAAGGAAACCCTAGAATATCAAAGGTTGCTACAAAAATAAAAATATTTATTGTTATTGAAAATTCATGATTAATTCAAGTACAGGTGATAAACATTTGCGAAACAGATTGGCCACACAGGCCACAGACTACAGATCTGTTTTAAAAGAAAACAAAATTAAAGAAACAAAGCAGACAGGTCTCTTTGGGCGACATGAGCTCTACTCCAAGAATGGATGGCCTCAGCTCTTCTTCACGCCTGATCTGGAGCCTGGGACGTCTCAGCAAAGTTCTTTGCAAACTGCGTGGACTCTTGCAAGTCACCCAAGTTGGCGAAAGTTGGAGAGTTTGCTACAACCATCGCCAAAAATTGCTCGGGGGGAGGAGAAGAGGTCGAGCTGGAGGAGCAGAAAGTCTGGCGGATATGGTCGGCGAAGGCTAGATCATCCAGCAAATGCAGGCGGTCGTCCTCGGCGACATGAGTAAATGACGTGGGCTCGGATGCACCCGTGATGGGTGCCTCTCGGTTAAATGGCAAAGAAGGATTCTCAGACACCCATTTGGCGTGAGCATCTACGCCGAGGAGGAAGAAGGCCTCAACCTCGGGTATCAGCAGGTCGTACAATTCGACTGACCCGAGGAAGGCCCGGCGCGTGGTTGCTCGAGTTAGCTGTATCAAGCGCAGGCCTTCCTCCGAGTTCAGGAATCCGAGCCTTCCCCTCACCTCGCCTTCTGAGAGACCCTTAGCCTCTCCATCAACTTCGCCCTCAGCTCGGGCCACCCTGACTTTCTCCTTGAGCTCTTTCACCTCCTGCTCCAAGAGGACCATCCGAGCATGTTTCCTGGCATCGGACTCTTGTGATGCCACCAAAGCTGCCTTGGTCCCGGCCAGATCAGCCTGGAGTAGATCCAGATATTCGTTGAGGTCATGGTTCTTAGCCAGAAGCTCTTGCCTCTGCTTCTTCAAGGTCTCAATCTCCCTCTTCAGGTCTGCCTGAAGCAGAGAACCGCGAGCTCGGGCTAGGAGATCAGCTCTGAGCACCACCGCCTAGAAAAAGAAAAGGAGAAGTATAAACAAAAGTCCAGGAAGGTAAGAATCATAACAAGAGATGGATATCTCACCTGCGCCTTCTCCTTGCAGTACGACTCCAGTAGCTCTGGGTCGGACATCTTCTCTACCGTACGGTGGTCAGCCGTAAGGGCCAGCCCCATCATGAACTGTCTGGCCACTTCGCCAGAGTAATCTAACACAGACCTGTTGAAGAAGATCTGGTTTGGATATGGGGGAACTTGGGGATTCACCTCGGGGACGCCCTCAGGCCCCTCCCTTCTCCTTTTCCTCCGTTGCAGCTGCTGCCCTTCCTCAGGATCCGATGGATGTAGGGCTGCTTGAGAGGGAGCTACCTGCTCGGGAGTAGCTCTTTTTACTTGCTCTGCATCCCTTCTCACTGAGGCTGCTTGATTCTGCTCCTGGGGCTGACTGCGAGGAGCAATTAGCAAGGCAACCTCTTCCAAAGTGGGAGAAGCTCTGGAGGATTCTCCCAGCGGGCTTCTCTGACCCCCTCCTGCTGTTTTCTTTGCCTTGGAGGCCAGACGTGCTTGCATCATAGTTACTGAAATGAAGAATGGAATAGTAAAAATAATAGTAATAACGAAAATAATACTGGAAAGAGAGAAAAACAGATCATCTCAGGAATATACCGATTTGGGGTGGCAGAGGCCCATTCCCTTGCTGTTTGTTGAAAAAATTCAAGAGTTTAGGTTTGAGAAGCTTGGTTAGATTAAAAGGGTTCTGGTTGAGGAGGGTTATTTTCTCGCCCAGATGCGATGGTCTATCACCTCGGGATAAATGCACCTGCGGGTGTAGGAAGTTGATAGGGGCGGTGGGAAAGCCCTAGTCACCTGAGCTCTGGACGAAGAAGAACTTCTTCTTCCAGGCCTTATGTTGTGGGAAGACCTGTCAGAAAATGGACATCAGGTCGCCCAGATAGGTAGAAAAAGCCGGAAGAACTCTTTGCCTGGAACAAAGAGAAGAAAAGTTGGGCTGTAGGAACTATCCCGGAAAATTGGGCCGCCAGGCGGAATCCGGCTATAACACGAAAAGCGTTGGGTAAGAATTGTTGTACCGGAATATGGTACAACCGGGAAATAGATAGTTTGAAAGGGTGAACAGGTAGGCTTAGTCCGGCGTGGAACTGGTCCACGTAGAAAGTAAGGTGACCGGAGGGAGGTGATGAGGCCCTCTCGTCGGGCGCCGGACTGGTAAAAATAAATTCGTCTGAAATGGAGAAGGTGGCACGAATATCCCTAAGGGTTTGATTGCTAACTATGGAGGAGATATTATCAGAGGGAGGAAAGTCGAGAACCACCGGGGGTCTCTTTATCGGAGTCGTTGGTGGCGAATCGGAGAAGGATAGATTTATGGAGGAAGTAGAGTTCACCGGGGCTTCCGATGAAGCCTTCTCGGAGGAACCGGAGTAGGAAGAGGAGACTGACATAATTAAAGATTGTATAAATAGTAGAGGGGGTACCTGGTTAGTGAGTACTCGAAGAAACTGAATGAAGATAAACGGAATTGCGAAGGTCGCCGGGATACTGGAGAAAGAAAAAAGGAGGATTTGGGAAGTTATGAAAAACAGAGTTTGAAAAGTGAGAGGAGAAAGGGAATTTGGAGGGACAAAAAGGAAGTGGATAAATTTGAAAAATGGAAATCGAGGAGAGCGGGATTTGATGGGATCCCCGCATTTAATGCAAACAGTACTCTAGGTGCTGCGCTGGAGTACCAAGCGTCCTAGGTCAAATCACACGCCGCCAACTTGTCGGTTATAGAGAAGACGTGTGGAAATAAGGACCGTTTGGGAAGACGAGTCGACATCAATAATGACAATAATTAGGTCTGTGTGTGACAGGCGGATATCTCGGGATTCGTATCAGTACGAGAAGCACTAAAGGAAGTGGGGCCGACCTATATTGAGATGGAAATAAATACTTTTATAGATCTACCCCCACTAATTGGGGGGAGGAGTTGATAGGGCAGGAGTGTCCTTGACCTGGTGCGGGTAGACCTGTTTTGGGCAGGACTAGGGTGACTAATGGTTCTGGTAGACCTTGACTAGATCTTCTCTCCAGAACAGTCTGGTTTGATATCCTCCTTGAGGGAAGTTGCGTTGGACTCGTTCCCTGGTAAAGCCTTGGAGAATTATTAAAAGATTAGTCCAGGATAGGCTGGAGCTCTAAACCTAATCCGGACTAAGTAGAAGGAAAAAAGGTCAAGCCTGATCCTAGTGAAAGACCTGGTTGAGCCCTCTTAGCTGGTAGAGCTGATCAGCTCGGGCATCAGGATCATTGATAGGAAATGAGAACTGGGTCGTGACAGATCTGGTTCCTTGAACCCCGTTAGAGGAGACAAGTGGGACCACTTGTCAGAATTAGTTTCTTAAACGGCCCTTGATTCACAGCCTTGGTTCTCTGAGATCCCAGCTGGGGTCCCCACTAAGAGAAACTATAAATATCTCAGCCCCCAGGCTGAGAGAGGTATGTCATTCTTTGTGCATTCCTTCTTTGCTTGCTAAGAGAAACCTCATACACTTTACTGACTTAAGCATCGGAGAGGTTTCCACCGGAGAACCACCGGTGGTCCTTTCTAACGTGTTTCTGTGCACAGGTCATGAAGGTGTTCAAGGTTCTAGGCGTTGTTCTTGACGCTGGTCATATTTTGGGTTGAAACAATAAAGAAACCCTAGAATACAAAAAGTTACTACGAGACAAGAAAATTCATTACTATTAATCAAAATATTGTTCAGTACAAGTTCATGAGACAGTAAGACCGACCAGCCACATAGGCCAAACAACAGATCTGTCAAGGAAAAAGAGGTGCAACCTAAGCGATACTAAACTTAAAGCTCTGCGTCTAGCTCTTGCGCGAGCTGCTCAACAGTCTCCTCTGCCAGAGCACCAGGAGAGGCTCCTCCCGGCAACTCCCCCAAATTAGCAAAGGTGGGGAAGGGAGTAGAGGTGGTGAGCGCAAGAGTCAGATCTGGATTTGGCTGAGCTGCTTCTGGGGAAACCGGGGGAGCAGTGAAAGCTACAAAGATGAGTACAGCTAAATCGGGCGTGTCGAGCTTATGAAGGCGGTCCTGCTCAGGGGAATAGCTGAAAAAGGTAAGCTTAGGAGGCTGTTTCAGAATTTCCGTGCGGTCGAAGGGGACAGTTGGCTTCTCCTGGGGCCACTTTGCCTGGGCATCCAGAGCAAGGTGGAATTATACCTCTGCCTCTGGAGCAATCAGTTGATACAAATGCTCAGAGCCTAGGAATGCACGCTGGATATAATCCCGGGTGATCTGGATCAGCCTCAGCCTCTCTTCGGAGTTGAGGAACTCCATTTTCCACACTTCGCGAGCCTTGGCCATGGTCTCATAGGCCAAGATTTGAGCCTCATCTAAGGCCTCATTCCACGCCTTTTCCCTGGCCATCTCGAGAACTTTATGCTCTGCCTTCCTCACCTTTTCCAACTCTTGCTCAGCCTTCTTCATCTTGTTGGCCCTCTCTTTGCATAGATCGCGCAACCTCTTCTCTTTCTCCTGTAAGGACTTGTGGTCCTTGGCTAGATCTGTGTTCATCAGGGCTCCCTTGGCCCTGGAGACAAGAATTGATCTCTTGGCCGCCACCTAAAAGAAGGACACTTAACCGAATGGAATGAAGGATGAAAGAAGATGAATAGTGGGAAGGAGACTTACCCTCGCCTCGTCCTGACACAGAGACTCTATAAGGCTAGAGTTTGGCCACTTCTCCAAAGTAGCCATGTCCGTAGTAGGGCACTGACCTTGAATAAACTGAACAGCTAGCTCTCCAGAGCAGTTTAAGACAGACTTATTAAACCAAGTGTCATTGGGGGTCGTGATCTTAACCCCAGGGCCCGATGGCCCTCATAGACACGAGCGGGGCCTTTTCGCGAGCTGCTCCATCTTCTCCTCCGAAGCTAAGGGAGCAACAATTTCTACTTCTGGCTGATGAGGAGCCTGGGGAGTTCTCGAGCCGCTGGCCTCCGTGCGAGAGGGGTCAGGCACTGAAGTTCGCTGCTCTGAGCCTGAGGTGGCGCCCTTCTGGAAAGCGACCATAATCCTGTGCATCATGTTTTCTGCAGAAGCAAGAGCAGGTTAGCCAAAATCGATACAAAAACACCAGGCCATGCAAGAATATTAAATTCCAGAACTGTGAGTATCCTTTACCAATTTGGGAGGTCAAGTGATTTTTCTCCTCCTCAATATGGAACAAGTCAGTGGTAGAGGGGGTGAGAAGATCAGAAATAGGAAGGACATGCTCATTCAGAGTAGAAATTATTCGTCGAAGACGGGGAGACCTGTCTTTTACAGTAATATGTTGTTGGGGTGGCAGCTCATCAATGGAACGAGAACGAAAACCCCACTCCCTCAAACACTGAATAAAAAAGAATTTTTTATGCCAGGCCTTGTTAGAAGTGGGGATGCTGGTAAAGAGTAGGGCACGAATCCTGGCGCTTAGATAAAAGCATCCTGGGGACGAGCTCTTCACTTTGAAGAGCTGGTAAAAGGTCTGAGTTCTCGGGACCAGACCAACATACCTCATAGCTAAACTATAACTTATAATAATCCGAAAGGAGTTGGGGACAAATTGATGGACGAGAATTCTGTACAGTCGGGCTATTTCTAGTATTAAGGGGTGCACTGGCAGGTGTAAGCCCGCCTGAAATTGATCCACATAAAAATTTAAAAAACCCGCTGGCACCTGGTAAGCCATCACGCCGCCATCAGGATTTAGCAACTCGAATCCTTCCGGTATCTGATATTTGTACCTCAGATTTCCCACCATGCTCGCACTGAGAATAGAGCAAATATATGGCCGGCCAGGGATGTACGGGGGATATTAAAAGGAGAATGATGGTGAAATCACTGCCGCTGGAGGAGGATCAGCGGAAGGAGAACTGTCGGAAGGGGAATCGGCAGTAAGAGAGTTGGTAGCGGAAGAGTCGGAAGCGGGAGAGCGATTAGCAAAAAATTGACGGATAAAGAAGATGAAGACCTAGACATTATCAGAAGATTAGTAAGGGTTGAAGAAATACCTGATAAGTGGAGGAGATCGGAAAAGCTTGTTAGGAATATTGAGTCACCGGGAGAGAAAATACAGAGTAAAATATGCTTGTGAAAATTGGAAATATGGAAAAGTGAGGAAGATAGAGACGATAGCGGGAGATAAAAGTCAAAAAGGTGTTTAAAAAATGAAAACCAAGTAAAAAGTGGGATCTTGATTGGATTCCCGCATTTAATGATTTTTATATGAACAGTACTCTAGGCGATGAGCTGGAATGCCAACCGACAAAATATACGCCGTTGACCTATCAGTAGTGTAGTACTCGAGTAGACGTGTAAGTGTGGTAATCGTCTCGGGACATGGATCGTCACCAATAATGCCAATGATTAGGCGGATTTCTCGGGATCTAGTCAGATACGTAAAATTGGAAGGACGTGCGAAACCCTAACCGCATGCGAAAGAAGAGCTTTGACATTCTACAGATCTACCCCAACCATTTCGGGGGGAGGAGTTGATGTGGCCTGAATAGCCAGACCTGGTTCGAGGTAGACCTGAGTTGAGATTATAAGAGAGAGCACCAGGAGGATACGTCAGCCCTATCCTAGAGGAGACCTGGCATGGTCCTCCTAGTAGAGACCAGAGGCACAACGAGAGCAGGATCGCCTCAGCCTAGGAATTATCCTGATCTGGATGATTATAGGTCAAACTTGTCCTTGAGAAGACCTGGCTTGGTCCACCCAGAAGAAGCTAGAGATACCGCGAGAGCAAGATCGCCTCGGCTGAGGAATTATCCTGATCTGAATGATTACAGGCCAGCCTTGTCCTGGAGAAGATCTTGCCTGGTCCTCCCCAAAGGGGACAGGTGGGACCGCTTGTCCCATATTAGTTTCATAACGGCCCTTGATTCACGGCCTTTGTTTTCGAGATCCCAGATGAGGTCCCCACTGGGAAAACTATAAATACCTCAGCCTTAAGTCTGAGAGAGGTATGTCATTCTTGCGTATCACTTTTCCTTGTACACTGAGATACTCCACACGCTTATCTGACTTAAGAATCGGAGAGGTTTCCACCGAAAAATCACCGGTGGTCCTTTTCTGACGTGTTTTTGGGTGCAGGTCAGGCGTACACAGGGAGGAGTACTGGTTTCAGGCGTTAGTATATTTTTTGGGTGAAACAATGATTATCATATGAATTTCTAAGAATTGAACACTTAAGATTACAAGAAATTGCAATAAAACTAACTAACAACACAAGTGCATCATAATCCCATCAAGAAAACGTAAACAACTCATAAAGAAATTCGAATTATAAAAGCGAAGAAATTGAAAACTTACTAATTAATGGAGGAGAATAACATCGTTCAAACGAGAAATTATTAAGATCTACTAATTAATAAATATAAGATCTACTAAAAACTAAAAAGTTAGAATTTAAAATGGAAAAGTAGATATAATGAAAGGAAACAAAGAACACTGTTGGGTTGTCAGCCCTAAGAGGTTCGAAAAAGGGAAATATCCCAAGAAGAATTTTGTGATGCTCTCTCCTTCTCCCTGGCTGTTGTTGCTGCTCTCCTTTTAAAGGGACGGAACTGGGCCTATTCGTTTAATGGGCCAAGGGCTCTAAATTCCCGAATCTGCGCTGGCACTGGGTAACCCAGTGTGGATAACAGATCCAGTGTCAGCGGTAACACATCAAATTAAGGCACAATTTCATTGAAACTCCACTCACAGGCCCACACTCGTCCATACCAAGACCAAAATATTTCAAAATTCGTGAAATAAACATAAAATCCACTATTGAGAATCATAGATCAAATGTGCCAACAATTACGATCAAAACACAGTAAAATAAGTCGAAGATACATAAATATGAAAATATGCTCAGTCTATCCAACCTATACTGAAATTAATAATAAATCTAACTAAAATACTACCTAAATATATATAAAAATCAAGACAAACGCGTACTAATCAGACGTCAATTACTCCACGTGCTTATCGAGAAATGTTGTAAGTTACATTTAACAATGAGTGATCATAGTTAATGAACTCTCTTTTTTGTGTTGTCAATATCGTGTTCGCCTAGTACTAGTCTATATGGGTAATTAAGAAAATACAAGAAGAGAAAGCCTTGCAGAAAAGAAAAAGGTGAAAAAGTACCAAAAAAGTATAAATAACCAAGGATGCATCTATAAATCCTTGAAGTTATGATTGTAATAAACGTGCATCCCTTGAACATATTTTTATTTTAGTTTTTATTCTTAAAGAGATGATTGGGCTAATAGGGTGCTGACATAATAGTTTGAGCATGGATAGACTTTGGTTAGGGCAGGGATGGGGACTTGCATGAAGGGAAACTCGTTACTCTTAGGCATTCGGAAGGGAGTCTAAATATCTTATCTCAAACTGTCATTTTCGTCCTTCGTCGAGTTTCTAATTTATTTAATGCATAACTCCTCGAATCATTTGAAAGCATTAGTATTAGATTCATTGGTGGTTAGATTTTCCTTGCTTATGTCTAGACTCGGTTTTGCTTGAGAACAAGCAAAAGGCTAAGTATGGGGGAGTTGATTTATACATATTTATGTGTATTTTATGTGTGATTTTGTGCCTTGTTTTGCTTTTAGTTTGTTTTGAGTTGTATTTTGTGTAATTTTTTATTACTTTGCATTTTCGTACCTTCTTTCGTCTCTGTTGTGTTTTTTGTGTTCTTCTCATATTTTTGTGTTATTTTATCTTTTTAGGTCAAAAATGGTCTAGGCCTGAGATGAGTTTGAGAGATGAGCCAAGCCTATGAACTCAACAATCAGTTTTGATGATTCTTTGGTGCGAATATTGAGCGAAAACGACGAGAAATGTGGCCATCTACTTTGTCACCCATGCATTCGCTCGATTGATATATCAATTGTTTAATTTTGTCATGACTCGCTGACCTCTCATAGTAATTGATTATATTATTTATAATTGGAAACTCAAGAGAGATGCCTGAGACTTTCACATATACCACTTAGCCCATTCCGTACGTTAAGACTGGAAAAAGTTGTCTGGAAGTGGAAACATCGTGCAGAACTCCCAGTTAGTGAAGGTTTTGGTGTGGAGGTCATAACTCTCTTCATATAATTCATTTAAATGTAATTCAAGTTCCATATGAAATCCAAGAGGTAGTAATACATTCCATATTTGGACATTTAGAGCTAATTTGAGGGTTTAGAGCCACAAAATTCTAGCTTAATCCACATATCCTGCACCCGACTCAACCACTTGGCACAAGTAGAGCACAGTCACGCCTGAGTGCGTGCCACCGCTCTTTTTCCAGGATTTTTGAGATAATTTTAGGGAAAGTATCCCTTGTGCCCCCATTTTATGTATAATACTCCTATATAATGAGAGCTCTTTCTTATTATCAAATATCCACTACTAAGATATGTTTTAGTTATCTTTTTATATTTTTAATTAGTTTTTGCTCTCTTAAATCTATATTTCATTCCAAACTTTTGTAGTTGAAGACTGGATTTTTCTTGCTAAGTGACAAGCAAGGATTGAAGATCTCTATTTTAATTTTAGTAAGATTTCCCTTTTAATTATCTTTAATTGCCTTTTAATTGCTATATGCTTGCTTTTAGTAATTTCAAGATCTACGCTTTGTTTCTACTCTTTTTAAGCAAGATTTAGACTTTCTTGTTATGTGAAAAATAAGGATTCTAGATCTTGTTTTGTATTTGAATTTGCTTTCTTTTTTAATTGCCTTTGTTACTTTTTCAAATTTTTTTATACTCATTTTCTAGATCTTGTCTTCATTTCTCGTTATTTTCTTTAAAGTTTTGAACTTTGCGGCTATTTTGTGCTTAGTCTATTTTCAGTTTAAAGTTTTCTTGCTTAATACCATACCTTTATTTCTTAGTTTCATGTTTAGGTCTTTTAATTATTCTTGCTCTTTCCTTGGTGTTTTTGCTATTTTTCATATCTTTAGACTAGATCTATTTGGTTTGGGTCCTATTTAAATTTAGTGACATTGATTGGAAAGTTATTGATAATTTATTGTGAATATCTCAATTTGTACGTTTTGATTTGCACAATTAATTGTTTGACCAACTTCTAATTGTATTTAAACGTTGATTGATACCGAAAGGAAGTAACAACGCCGGATTTAAATCAAATTGAGGTTGGGATTGACGACCCGATTTATGACATTAAATGCTTGAAAAAATATTCACTTGGTCATGGAGACAAGTTTAGTGCCCTTAACCCCATTTTCAATTTTAATTCTCGTCTTAGTTCTTAAAAACCAAACCCTTCAAATCTGGTGATTAGAGTGTTTAGTTTTTAATTCCGTCATCGTTCTATCAAAAGCCTATACTTTGATTTTCAATTCTCGAGAGACACGACTCGAGAAGATCTCGCCACACTACAAATGACTCCATTCTTTTGTGGGGGAGATTAGTAATTCACTTCTTAAACTTTAAAAAAGTAGTGCGAAATTTGACCGATCATCGGGTTTAGTGGTGTGGGGGGATGAATGAAGGGGTGACTGGTTTAAGTGGGAGAAGGGTATTTAAAAAATTCCAGTGATTGGTAGGTGAATAGTTTCAACTAATAATAATGATCCCTTCCGACCAAGGGTATTTTATTAAACTCCCAACTTTAATAATTATAGTAAGCTGGGGTCAGTGGTGTGGGAGAGATGTAGATATAAGGGTGAGTGGTTTAAGTGAAAGACAAGTATTTAAAAAAATTATCCGTGATTGGTAGATGATCAATTTCAACTGATAAAACTCGATCAAACCCAATTAGGAGGAACTAGTATGAATACCCGCGTTTTACGCGGACATATCAGTAAAATAACATAAAAATGTAAGATTTATTAAAAAAAATATTAAGTTCAGAAAGTAAATTATTTATACCAAAAAAAATAATATTTGATATAAATATAAGATGTTAAAAGATCAAATTCTTTTATGTTACGACCTCTTCTCATAATCAGTCTTCCCTTTGTTACCAATTTTTTTTACACTAATCTCAAAGACTTTCATTCAAATCAAGTTTTAAAAGTACTTCAAATATATTTTTAAGGAACAAAATTGACTCCAAAAAAAAAACATGCATACTAATAATATATACACATGAAAATCGAACTTGTGAATTTTAAACGAATTATTTCAATATTTTTTGCCCCTCTATTATCGGTCGTACATTGAAACATAATAAATAAAATAAAAACATTTTGCACAATCCACCTAAAATACTCACATATTATAAAGACTTCAAATATATGATTTTAAAAATCAAACCATCGGCATATCAATTTAATCAGTTTAAAATGGTCTGGCAGCCTTTGCATCGTCTTCTTCACTCTCCCATCATCTTCATTATTGTTACCAATCTTTCTATCTTCTAAAGAAACTATTCAACACAAATAGATCAACTAAATCTTGGTTAAAAGTAAGTTAATAATTACAGAACCACATTCATGTTAACTAATTAGAGACAAACATTTTAACTCATTTTGTGAAGCAAATATATAATGGGAAAAATTAAATAATAAAAAATATATATATATTTATTTATTAGATACAAATGTAATATATATTAAATGAACATTGTATCATACATAAATATTAAATGTTATAAATATTAATTTAACTATGATAACTTTTTCTATCTATATGCAGTGTTGTCATCCTTGATAATATTTTTAAATACGTATGAGATAATTACTTTAGTTTTTATTTAGAGGTATAATATTTTGAATTACTATATTAGAATATTCAATTTATGTCGTGAAATTTATTGTTTTGTTTGTGCAAAACACGGGGTATATAATATTTTTTTATATTAAACATAACAATATTTTAAATTTTATCAAACGATAAAGTTTAATAACAAATAATTACGAATTACACACCACCATCTTCATGACATCTAATAAATAAGAAATTATTGTTGAATGTAACATATTTTTCATAATAAAATTTTCAAAAACAATAATTTTCAAAATAAGCAATACTTGATAGATATGCTCAAATATCAGATTGTTGGACATAACAATTTCTTTTAATCGAAATTTCTCTATTGCTAATATTGTAATACAATAGTTTATTTATTTCTATCGGAAGTGATTTTTTAGTAACGGTATAATTTGATAATTTATTTATTTCCCTCAAAAAATATAGAATAATATTTTAAACAATAAAATTAAAAAAGTTAATAGTAATTTGTATATTAGTTTTCTATCAAAAATATGCATTTTGTTTACAAATCTTAAACCAAATGTAAAAATGACTTTTTAAGATCAACTTGAAATGATTCAAGTAAATATTTGAAATCAAAAGGATTGATGTGACTTTGGTTAGTTCTATTAATCACTATTTAGAGTTGAGGCTTTGGACTTACAATAATTAGATCTTTTAAAAAAAAGTAATATTAAAATTTTATTTATATTGAGGCTTAAGAAGGATTTCATGATCAACAAAAAGAAAATTATCTGTTCAAATTGGAAAATAAATAATTAGTCCAATTTCAATATTAAAAGATAAACAATAAATAATTAGATCGCATGCTAGATAATAGTATGAAATATTAAATAAACCAAAAATACCATTAAAAAGATTAATATTGTTTTTAAATCACATACACATTCTTAAGAAAATTCTCACGTATCAATTAACATTTAGTCAAAATAGATTACAAATAAACAGTTAATTCTTTTTTTTTTAAAATATATATTTTGATGGATGAGTTAGTAGTCATCCAATCAAATAAATCACAACTAAAAAATAGTTTCATTGTTTACATAACATCATATTTACATAGTTATCTTATATTATTCCATCGTAAAGTTGTAATTAAATTAGACCATGTCACTAAAACACACCGCTGATAAAATAGCCTTGAACAAACAAATTTTATTTTAATTACGAAAAAATATAAAAACAAAGGTGTTACCTCTGTAAAACATTGAGACCGAGAATATAGCAATTCCAACACAGAACTCACGATATAAAATTAATTTCATAATATCACTAATATTCAATTTCTCTCGAACCTTAAATCCTATATAATAGGCCACAAATAATTGGCACATCTCCTAATAAAATCATATAAATATAAATCCAATTCCATAATATCACTAATCTTCGATATCTGTGAGACCATAAATCCTATATAATAGGCGCAAATACACATTTCCTAATAAAAATTATTATCCTATTACATTCCTAGTAAAATCTATTATCCTATATAATAGGCCTCAAATATAACTCCCTTACTATTAACCTATATAATAGGCCGCAAATACATTTCCTAATAAAATCTATTATCCTATATAATAGATTAATTTTATATATAATGGATTGTCAATCAATATTAATGGATTGATTTTATATTCTTTCGTTACAAAGAAACTCAATTAAGCTTATTAATGTTTCATATTGTGTTTCCTTAATATGACCAATGTTCGATTATAGAATAGTTATCCATTTATTGACGATAATTGATGATTAATATTATGCTAAAAATAAAATAATTATATCAAATATAAGATATTAAGTTATAATGAATGCGAAATTGAAATTACCATGAAATCGGGATTCCACATAATATATGGATAAAACCTTTAATTATTGAAATCAACATTTTGTTTTCGTCATTATCATCAATCAAAGGTTCCTTTTATGTTTTATTTTTTCCTATTTACAACATAAATTAACACTACCATTTTATACATAATGAATTAATGCTTAGTCAATACATTAAGATTAATACCGTAATTATGCATTCAATTTACGCCATCTATGCAATTTATGATTGACTTATTTCGTGTCATTACCATTAAATGATTAATCTTTTGGTTGAATATATGATTTAGTCTTGTCACATAATATTCCATTCACCATAAATACACAATATTAACATTTTTAAAACTCTAGATAAAGTATTTAGTATTAGAAAAATTTTAACTACCTTCCCTGAATTCAGGATCATTCGAATATTCCTTTACTCTAAAAAAAACTTCTTTTCTTTTTTGTTTCAATATTCAAGGTCCATTCGAATCACCAAACAAAATAATTATTTATTGTGTCAAGTATTTGTTGCACTCGGAATGGAAAGAACTTTAGAATATCAAGGATCGGACTCAATTAGGCTGATCTCAATAAATATATCTTCTCACAGTGCCTATATATTTTATTTAAAAACAAAACTCATGAACGAAATTCCCAGGAGAAACTTCAAAATCAAAAGTCCAGAATTTTAAAAATTAAAGAAAAAAAAACAAAAAACAGAGGTGGCAATCCATCAAAAAAATAGGATTATTAAACATCAACCGTAGCAGTGATGCGAACCTCAAATGACCGTCGTGAGATATTCTAATCCGAAATCATCATTTGGCCGCTTGTTTTTATACAGGAAAAATCAAATCCAGTAAAAACATGCTCGGACTTCTACCCTTTTTTCAACCAAAAGCTCAATTTTTGTTTTTGACATTTCATCGAGCACCTTGTATTTTTCAAGCATAACAACTTGCATCTCCTCTTTTCCAGCATTTTATCCTGGAATTCGAATCAGTAACTATTAATTTCTAAGCGAACTAACTAAACTCACAAGAAGCCACAACACTAACAGGCAAGCACTGAATAAATGAGCAGTACACCATGCATAGATACAGGTACCCGAGCCATTTACGTTTTCAATTAACATAATTCACAAAATGAATCATCAAGAAGATTGCAAAAACGACATGAGCATATGAAGAAACAGAGGAAAAATAAAAGATTTGAGTGTTTCAATGACTGTGAGATATGGATTGAAAATCAGACTTGTTGAAACAAAATTATGAAAACGCGGAAGACAAATATTTATGAAAAAATTATGAAAACCGATCTGAGAAGGCAAATATTTAAAACCTTGAAATAACTATGGAAAAAAACAGATGGTTTCGTTACAAATCACCACTTCTTATGAATTCAACAGATCCGTGTTTTAACTCAACAAATCTGAATTGAAAAACTAGAATATTTCAAAAAGAATAAACGAAATAAAACTGTGAAAAAGATCAATCGAAAAACTAACCATAGAGTGATTAACAGGAAAAATCACAACTTTAAAAAAAGTTGGTAGCAACATCATCGATTCGGAATTTTCGTTTAATCGGAGAAAATTTTCGTTGAATCTGTGGGCGTTGAATCAGGAGGATATGAAGATCTGGGGGAATTGTAATATTTCAAAGTAACAAAGAAGCAGACGGAGGAATTAGAGAATTGAAGTCGGATGAATCTTAAGAATTTTCCTCTGTCCCAACCTTAGGTTCCATATGGACAAAAGAAAAGAAGACGGACGAAGTAAAGAGTTGAAACAATTTATGGAAAAAAGTACTATTACATACCCTAGGCAAAATACATAAAAGGAAGGAATTAATAAGAAATGCTTAGAATTTGACACATACGATTTTGAATAAATAAGAAAATGACACTTGTAATTTGAATTCATAAGAAGTTGACACCTCGTCAAGGTGTTAACAGAATTAATAAATAGGGGTTGATAAGACCAATGGATCAGTTATGAAACAAACCAGTTATGAAACAAACCCATTATTACGATACTATATATTTTTGTCACCTTCTCCATATATTGTAATGATATCTAACTTTCATTTTTTTTTTGAGCACACGCATCTAACTATTATTTTCGATATATTTGGATTTTGAATTGTATAATATAATAATTATTTAAAAATTAATTCCATTATGATCAAGTTAATCATGGCCATTATTCAGTTTATTTCATTATTGACAAGCCCTTATTATTTATAATGGTTCATTAAAGGGGAAATTACAAAAAATACCCCATTTTGGGTCAATGGAGTTTGGACTTTATATTACTTTCGTGGTTTCAGTTCAGTATCATATCTAAACCGCCTTTTGTTCCATCCTTCAATAAAGGTTGCACAAGGTTTCAAATGGTGAGATTCTCAACATCTGATATAGAGAGAGGGTGTGTCGAGTTTCTAGGTTTCAATAACTAATTTCTCCAGATTTTCCTGATTTCAGCCACTACCACCATGTTTTATAGATAATTATGAGTAACCAAACCTAGAGAAGCATCATTAGTAGCTTGTCAGAGAAGCGGAGTAATCTCGGCCAGGACCCTATCACAGAGCCGAAGCTTGATCTTGGTAAAGACTCTTCATATTAAATTCTAAAATTATTGTTAGGTTTCTGAAACTAAATTTGAGCACGGTATTACAATGTTCCGTACAATATATGGTAAATGCAAAGTGGAACCCTAATTTGTATTTTTCTCATAATTATAATCCACGCGCTATCACTGACGCTTCAAGGTAGAACCCTAATTTGTATTGTTGACGAGTGGAAGAAACTGCAGAGGACGGCAACGGAAAAATACCTAAATAGGTGAAGCAAGTCGATGGCCATCAAGCTATATATGTCTATTGTATTCTGGTTTCAGAATTCTGTGATTTGCATTGTCATTATTCAGTTATTCTGGTTGGTGATCGATCTTTATTCATTAATTTCTTTGGTTATTATGTTGTTTGCTTAGAGAGCTCTGACATATAATGATGGATTTTAGTATGAGTTAAGAAGGTCTAATAGTGTTTAGAGTATTTTTCCTCAATGAAGTTTATTGCATTATCTCCTCAATATAAAAAAGTTACAAGTGGGACAAATAAGGAAAATATAATTATATTATAAATATATGGAAATAGATCAATCAAACTAAATGAGGAGGTAATCATAGGATGGAGATAATCAAGGATGAGAATATCCGATATCACCCCCCTCAAGCAAGACGTGGGACGCGGAACCACTCGTAGCTTGGAACGAAAGAATTCAAAAAGTGGGCGAGCTAAGCCTTTGGTGAAGACGTCTGTAATTTGAAGATTCGAGGCAATGAACTTCGTAAGGAGCCGACCGGAAGAGACGAGTTCGCGAACGAAGTGATAATAAATGTCAATATGCTTCGCGCGTTTGTGAGCAATGGGATTCTGACTGAGAAAAATGGCACTATTATTGTCACAAAGTAGAAGCGGTGTGTCGAAGAGAGATATGTGCATCTCTTTGAGAAGATTGGTTAACCAAACTACTTCGGATGCAGCAATCGCTAAAGCACGATACTCGTATTCACAGCTAGAGCGTGCGACAGTAGGTTATTTTTTAGCACTCCATGATACAAGATTACCACCAAGAAAGATAGAGTACCCATATGTGGAACGACGGGTCTCAAGACATCGAGCCCAATCTGCATCGGAGTAGGCAATCAAACTACAAGGTGATCTACGACTGAAAGAGAGTTCATAGTTAAGTGTGTCTTTGACATAGCGAAGAATGTGCTTGACAGCCTGATAGTGGTTGATAGTTGGTGATTGCAAAAATTAGCTGACGAGGTTGACTGCAAATGATAGATCAGGACGCGTGATTGTTAAGTATTGAAGAGCTCCCACTAAAGAACGATAATGTGTTGGATCAGAATAAGAGATACCATCACTTGTCAAAACCTGACCAGCGGAAAGAGGAGTCAAAATAGGCTTGCACTCAAGGAGTTGAGATCGTGTAAGAATGTCATGCGCGTATTTGGCCTGGCTAAGAAAGAGTCCATTGGTGGTGTAATCGACTTCAAGCCCTAAAAAATAATTTAAGCGGCCGAGATCTTTTATTGCAAACTCCGAATGTATCCGAGAGATAAATTGTGTTATAAGAACCGAGTTATTTCCTGTGAGAATAATGTCGTCGACGTAGACCAAGAGATATAAGATATGAGATGCACGGCCAAAAATAAAGAGCGAAGTGTCTGCACGACTACAAACAAAACCAACACCAATGAGAAATTCACTAAATCGTTGAAACCATGCGCGCGTGGATTGTTTGAGGCCATACATTGCCTTCTTTAGACGACAAACATGAGTTGGAAAATGAGGTTTAATATAGCCTTGTGGTTGATCCATGTATACCGGTTTGGTGAGGACGCCATTTAGAAATACGTTTTTGACATCTAACTAATGAAGTGGCCAATTGTGCATAACGACAAGAGAAAGAACAACTTGAACCGTAGAGGCCTTGACAACAGGGCTAAACGTGTGCGAGAAATCAAAACCAGGGACTTGAGTGAACCCTTCGGTAACCAAGCGAGCCTTGTGACGGTCGATGGAGCCATCAGAGTTATACTTAGTGCGGAAGACCCATTTAGAACTAACAACATTGACACTCGACGAACGAGACACAAGATCCCATGTGAGGTTTTTTAGAAAAGCAAGCATTTTGTCATCCATAACAGTGAGCCAATGAGGATGCTTTGCTGCTGATTTGAAGCCCCGAGGTCAGTGGACGCAAAAAGAACTTGATGAAGCGGAGTAGTGGTAAAATCAGCAATATGACGCAATTTGAATATTCCAGCTTTTGCGCGTGTGACCATGGGATGATTAGAAGGTGGAGGATCAGGTTGTGATGACACAAGAGTTGGCAACGGTGGAGCAAGTTCATCCGTCGCAGGTTCGTCCGGTTCAGGTGTTGTTAAGGTGGCAACTGAGGGGCAAACTGGACATGGCACAAGCTTATTTTCCGAGGCTGGAGATGCATAAGACTTTATCGATGCAGAAGATACGTTGGAACCACATAACGGTTCAAGAAAACAAGACACATGAAGCTGAGAAAGAGACATAAGTGACGTTTGGCCCAAATATGGATAAACAGCCTCATCAAATTTTACATGTCGAGTAATGTAGGTCCTGGAAATAAGCGGGTCGAGGCACCGAAATCCCTTGTGATTTGAGCTATACCCAGTAAAAATACACGGCTGACTACGAATAGAGAATTTGTTTGCCGCATAATCACGTAAACAAGGGAACACTCGACAACCAAATGGACGGAAATTTGAGTAATTTGGCGGAGTCTCAAATAGGGTTTCAAACGGCGAGATTCATTGCAAGATAGAAGACGGCAAACGATTTATCGTGTAAGTAGCCGTAGAAAAAGCTTCGACCCATAAAGACATAGGGGCACGTGCATGAAACATTATAACAAGGCCAGTTTCGGTGATGTGGCTATGTTTATGTTCGGCCCGACCATTTTGAGACGACGTGTAAGGACACGAGATAAGATGATGAATTCCTTTGCAACGGAAAGAATTCCGAACTCGGGTATTAGTAAAATCCGTACCACCATCACTTTGAAATTTCTTAATAGTACAATTAAATTGATTTTCCACAAAATTTGCAAATTGCACCAAATTCACAAATAAATTAACCTTACTAATTAGAGGATAGAACCACGTGAAACGTGAGTAATTATCAATAAATATAACATAGTAACGAGAACTGGACGAAGAGAAAATAGGTGCAGGACCCCATAAATAATAATGAATTAATTCCAATACATGACGAGCTCATTTTTCATTTAAAGAAAAAGGTAAACATTTACCCTTAGCGAGTTGATATGAGGTACATAAAGAAGGTTTAGGCAATAAAGATGTAACTGTCAAATGTCATGATTTATTCAACAAGGAAATAATTTTGGGCAGAACATGCCCGAGTCTAGAGTGCCACAATTCAAACGAAGCACGTAAACAGTTATTTTGTAGATTAACTATCAAGGCAGGACGATCTCGCTCCAATATATATAATCTATTTTTATGACGACCGCTTGCCTGAACCTCCTTTGTATGACGATTCTGAATAATAAACAACTTATCAGTGAATTACACATCAACTGGTAAATCAGAGGTAAGCTTTCTAATAGAAAGAAATTTTTTTGTGAGAGTCAGTACGACTAAAATGTCTAATAACTGAATAGTATCTGTGACATGCGATTTACTAATGTGTGATACAGGAAGATTAGCACCATTACCAACGACAACGTGATCGGAGCCAAAATACGCCTGAGATGTATCCAAATTTGATGAGGTAGGAGTCATATGCGCCGACGCACCAGTATCAAGATACCAATCAGAAGCGTCTCCCTGAGAGATGGAACAACCCGCCGAAAAAGCCTCAGCTAGATTTTCAAAAGAGTGATGAACATACAGTTGATCGCAAGTGTCTGCATAGTGACCGTCTTGTCGATAGATCTGACAACGAGGGGTGCATTGAGGATTTCCAAGACCTCAACCACGAGAACTGTTGGATTGATTTCCACGACCTCTATTCGATGAAGAAGAGCCAGTTTTTGATTTCCACGAGTATCACGGTGGCCATAAAATGCGACCATAGAAGTACAATGATCCAGGGATTCTTGAAAGAGAGAGAAACTCTCAGCCTTCGAGAGGAGATCACGAAAAGTACGCAGCGGAGTTAACGCCATTTGGGCAGCTGAGAAACTAGATATTGAAGACCTAAGACCACAAAGAAACCAATGGTCTTTGTCGATGTCATCAACAGGGAGACTAATAGCTGCAAGCTGATCGCATAGAGATTTGAATTGGCGGCCGTATTCAACAACGCTTCGAGATCCTTTTTTCATGAGTTGCAAGTCATCTTTCAGACGTAACTCGCGTGACTTGGAGCTATGACTAAAGGAAGCCTCTAGAGCAAGCCAAACTGCACGAGAAGTTGAACACCCAATTACCTCAGCCATGGATTCTTCGGTGAGAGATGAGAGAAGAAGGCTCAATAACTGCTGATCTTGATTGTGCCAGGTTTCATAGGCCGGATTTGGCACGGTATGACCAGCCGCATTAGTAATAGTGATAGACGGTGTGGGTTTGGACCCATCAATAAATCCAATGAGGTTTTGGCACGCAAGAATTGGCGTGATCTGGCTTCGCCATAAGAGATAATTTTGAGAGGGAAGTTTAATCGTTATCATATGGATGAGTGTGGCGAAGGGGAGCGTCTCGCTATTTTGTGCCATGGAGGAAACATCAGTTAGATTAGTAAGAATAGGGGAGGAGAAGAAGAAGGATCGTAGGATTATGCTGATACCATGATAGTGTTTAGAATATTTCTCCTCAATGAAGTTTATTGCATTATCTCCTCAATATAAAGAAAGTTACAAGTGAGACAAATAAGGAAAATATAATTACATCATAACTATATAGAAATAGATCAATCAAATTAAATGAGGAGGTAATCATGGGACAGAGATATTCAAGGATGAGATTATCCGTTATCGGATCAATAATTGTCTCATGTTATCCCTGACGTCATATTATATTCTTAATTTCTACTGCTTCAATGGTTCGCATTTTATATTTGGGCCAAGATACTCATGTTACTCGTCAATTTTCTATTATTAGTGGCGAGATCAAGGGTTCAATATCATATCCTAATGATTTTGGTTTTTGTGAAAAATGCATGTTTGTTTCAATCACAAATAGAAACTTCCTGGGTCGTATCGGCCACAAATAAGGGCATATTTATCTTGCTTCTCCATATGCACAACGCGATGATTATCTTATTAGGAGATATGTATTTACTTATTGGATTGGTATGAATTTGGTTGTTGTTTGGTTCTCATATATGACCCATTAGATGAGAGGTGTGATTTTCCTTGTCAATAAAATGATATTTAGTGATGTTTAATGATTTATATTTTCTCAATTGCTTAGCTTGGTGGTTTGAGTGCCTATGCATTGCAATGAGTATATATTCAATTAATCTGGCTATCTTGTAAAGGCAAAATGAATTTTAGGATACAGAAACTAATTAAAAGTAAATCGAAAATCATATAAAAACACATAATTCACTTTTATCAGGATATATAAACCAATTGGAAATAATATAGAAACACGTAATGCTCATTTCTCAATTAATTGGGTATGGAAATTAATTGGAAATCATATAAGAACACATGTTTGGTATGATTCAATTTACCAGTTATTAGGGATTGCAAACAAATTACAAACCATATATAAACACATAGTTTTGAAATGGTTCACTTTCCAAATTATTAGGGTATAGAAATCAATTGGGAATAAATCAGAAACCATATAAAAATACATATTTTGACAGGGTTTGTTTTCCTAATTATTAGTGTATAAAAACTAATTGGAAACAAATTGGAAACGATATAGAAATACACACTGGAAACCATATAAATATATATTTTTAAAATGGTTCACTTTCTCAATTATTATGGTACAAAAACTAGTGGAAAACAAACTGGAAACCATGATTTTGAAAGGGTTCATTTTCACAATTATTAGGGTATAGAAGTCAACTGTAAACAAACTACAAACCATATAAAAACACAAACAAACACCATATAAACACATGTTTTTGAAAGAGTTCACTTTCCCGATATTAGAGTATACAAACCAATGAGAAACAAACCGAAAACTATACACGAACACGTGATTTTGAAAGGATTCATTTTCACAATTATTAAGGTATAGAAGCCAATTGTAAACAAACTACAAACCATATAAAAACACAAACATGCAACCATACAAACATATATTTTTCAAAGAGTTCACTTTTCCAATTATTAGAATACAAAAACCAATGAGAAACAAACTAGAAATCATATAAAAACACATAATTTTGAAAGAGTCTGTTTTCACAATTATTAGGGTATAGAAACCAATTGAAAATAAATTGAAAACCATATAAGAACACATGTTTTGACAGAGTTCACTTTCCCAACTATTAGGCTATAAAAACCAATTGTAAATAAATTGAAAACCATGTAGAAATATATATTTTTGTCAGGGTTCAATTATTAGGGTATAAAAATCAAATGAAAACAAACTAAAAACTATATAGAAACAAATGTGTTTTGACAAAGTTCACCTTTTCATTTATTAGGGTATGGAAATCAATTGAAAATAAATAATAAACCATATAGAACACATAATTCATTTTCCTAATTATTAGGTATAGAAATCAATTGAATATTTTTTAAACCATATAAAAAATATAATATTTACAGGGTTCATTTTCTCAATTATTGTAGTATAGAAACCAATTAAAGACCACGTAAAAACCGAACCAACAGAATAAATGAGGTATTTGTGAAAAAAAATAATAAATTTAAGTATGTTTAGAAAAAAAATAAAAATATTTTTCAAAGAATTGAGTACTTTTGTCCTTATCCTTCTTTAAACCCAGTTTGGGCCGTGTTCCATTAACCAGACATGACCCATTGAAGTAAGCTAAGAAAAGAACACGGGCTGGGCCTCGTTGAGAAAAGCTGGGAAAAGGCAATGTACAATAAAATTGGGAAAGAAACAAACAAACAAAAAAAATATCACAAAAGGTACCCTGATATTTAGATTAATTATAATAGAAACCCGATCACAAAAGTGCACCTTCAACAACAATTTTCAAAAGATAAATAAAACACCTAGGGGAGTATTTGTACTTTTTTGGGGATATTTGTAATTTTAAAAGATGTATATTTTTCTCATTATTATTATATTTGTTGAGGAATTTATTCTTGGCAATAATTCCTATTTTGTTATTTGCCTTTCTTGGGCACAAAATATGTTAGGAAACTAGATTTAGAACAATATTATGTTTCCTAGTTTAAGCACAAGACTTTAATTATTCCTAGATTGTGTTGAGGATTTGTTTTTAGGTGCTTACCAAGTTTAGGGTTTTAGAATTGTCTATTTAAGACGATAGAAATCCTAAAGCTTAAACCAACGGTTTAATTAAGATTCACGCACGGGATTTCTTGAAGGACGAAAGACGCAAGGAAGACGACGCACAAGAGAAGAAGAACACGAAGAAGAAAACTACTTGGAGCCAACGTTCGTGAGAAACAAGATCTTTGAAGTTGCGTGACCAACAGAGAAGATCTTGCCATTGCGGCAACAAGTATTTAGTATCAAGTTTCTTGATATTTAGTTTTCATATATTACTTTATATTTTTGTATTGAACGTGAAGTGAAAGTAATATAGTTTTCGGGTTTGTACACCCAAGTTCACAAGTATTTACTTGTGAACTGAATTTGTTTAATCGTGTTCTCATATTTTAAATTCCGCTGCATAAATTTACGTTACTCTGGTCGATGTTGTTAACTGGTGTTGTTAACATTGATTAACAACATCGTGAATCTGAGAATTATTTATATATCCATAGACCTTCTAATTTTACAATTGGTATCAAAGCGGGTTACTTAACCTTTTAAGTATTGATCCTTATTTTTTAGGTGCTATGGATGCTCAAGGCAACCCGAGGCCTTTAATACTTAATGGTGAGAATTACTCTCTCTGGAAATAGAGGATGAGGTGGCACTTGAAGAGCATGGATGAACGTGTTTGGAAGACCGTCCTTGTTGGATGGGAAAAGCCACGTGTCACGGATGGCGAGGGCGATGCCATTCCCAAGAAAGAGGAAGATTGGACTGCTGACAAAGCAGCTGCTGCAAATTGGAACTCTAAATGCATCAACGCCTTGTGTGGCTATGTAGATGCAAGCTACTATCGAATCATCAAAAATTGTGAGTCAGCAAAGGATGCATGGGACCCACTCCAAAGGGTGTGTGAAGGAACAGCAAGCGTGAAGAAATCCAGACTAAGAATGCTCTTGTCCACATTCGAGGCTATGAGAATGAATGAGAAAGAATCTATCATGGACTACTCTGTGAGATTGGCGGAAATAACAGAGGAGTGCAGAGAGCTGGGTGAACCCATAACTAATTCCCGTCTTGTAGGAAAATTGCTAAGATCCATTACAAAGAATTATAGCATGAAGGTGGTAGAAATAGAAGAATCCAAGGATGTTGATAACATCGATTTCAACACCTTAGTTGGAAACCTCAAGCAATACGAGATAGAACACGTCCCCTCTATCTTGAAAGAGAAGAATGTGGCTTATTCTTCTGATTTAATTGTAGTCGATGATGAAGATGATGAGGAATTTGATTTTAATGGGATTGTTAAAAGGAAGGAGTCGACTACTCTCGAAGAAGATGAACTGGCCCTTGTGACTCAAAGCTTCAACAAATTCTTGAAGAAGAAGAACAACTCTGGAAGCTCAAGTACAAGGAACAGGACACAAACATCCACTCCAAAGTTCACTGGACGTACTCTTCCACGATCTCAGTCCACAAATTCAATTCCCAATGTGTCAAGTTCTACGAAACCACTCAACGAGATTCAATGCCACGAATGCAAAGGTTGGGGATATTACAAGAATGAGTGTCCCAACACTCTTAGAAAGAAAAGCATGGCCGCTACCAACTTTGCTGAAGATTTCAATGATTCCGAGTCACTTGATCCAGTCCCAGCATTATTCACCCATGTTGTTTGGGACGACGATATCCATGTTGGTTTGCTTGCAGATAACATCGTGTGCCTGAATGCTGAGACCACTGACTATTATGAGGAATACGAGCAGCTGAGTGAAGATCACAAAAAATTGTATGTCAGTTGGAGTAAACAGGTACTCAAAGCAAAAGATCTCACAAAAGAAGTAGAAGCTAACCAAGGAAAAGGAGGATCAGCTCAAAATTATTGTCCGGTTGGAATCATCTCTCACCAAGAAGGATGCTGAGCTTGAAAAGATTAGGAACGAACTGACCACTGTTCGAGGAACAATTTCGAATCTAAACAAAGGTAAGGCGAAGCTTGATGAAATCTTGCAGGTTAGCTTCCCAGAGTCCTCTAAGCATGGAATAGGTTACAAGCCAAGTCAACCCACGTAAGTGTCGAGTCAAGAACGAAAATCTTCCAAACGCCACAAGAAAAGGAGGAGACATTTCGTGTGTCATCATTGTGGAGAACCAGGCCACATGCTGGAAGATCATTGGCGAGAGAAGACATTTTCAGAGAACAAATATGCATGTCAAGTCCAATGTTGGTAACCGCGCTACCAACATCAATACCAACATCAGATACAAACAAGTGTGGGTCAAGAAAAATAGGGTTAAGTGAAATATGATCCATACCTCCTTGAAGTCTCTAGTCCCTGGAGCCTGGTATTTTGATAGTGGATGTTCGAAGCATATGACAGGCTCAGAAGAATTGCTCTCCAACATTGTCAGATTTAAAGGTGGGAAAGTGAAGTGTGGAGGAGGCGCAAATGGCCAAATCGTTGGCCAAGGGACTCTCCATGTTCATGGTGTTGTAACATTGGAAAATGTGCTACTAGTAGAAGGACTTACAGCAAATTTGATCAGCATAAGTCAATTGTGCGACGGAGGGTTCAGCGTTAAATTCAACCGTGAAAAGTGTGAAGTTTATGAGGAGAATGGATCGTGTATTCTCACTGGGAAAAGAACTTCAGATAATTGCTACCAAATTCACAGTGATTCTTTTTGCAGGTTGTCCCAATTTAGTGATGCAGAACTATGGCATCAAAAGCT
>BMAC01001404.1:109740-172962 GCA_014905375.1 Phtheirospermum japonicum
GATAATGATCTGGTTTATGATCAAAACCCTCAGGGCAGTGTTACTCCTACTTCAGTTGATGGTGCAGGTATTGAGAACAAAGATGCAGCTGCTGAACTCAGAGATTTAAGTGATGTTGATAACCATGTTGATACTGAGATACCAACATCAGTACCAACATCGAGCCAAATTGCAGAATCTGATTCTGATTCAGAGGAAGAAGATCCAGCAAATCCCATTGATCTTCATCAGAGGGATATTCAATCCAGAATCCAGAAAAATGATCCCGTGGGCCAAATCATTGGTGATATGGATGAAAGAAGTACAAGACGAAGACAAATAAATTTCAAGGAAATGGTCAGGTATGTATGTTTGTCTACTAATTGTTCTAAGATTCATGAGTCTTTGTACCTTTCTGAAATAGAACCCAAGCGCGTGGAGGATGCACTCAAGGATGAGTTCTGGATACGGGCTATGCAAGAGGAGCTGGACCAATTCACCAAGAATGATGTGTGGGATCTTGTTCCACGGCCAGAAAATGCTCACGTGACGGGGACCAGGTGGATATTCAAGAACAATACTGATGAAGGAGGCAACATTATGAGGAACAAAGCTCGGCTTATCGCACAAGGGTATACGCAAATTGAAGCTATTGATTTTGATGAGACTTTTGCCCCTGTTGCTCGAATTGAGTCGGTAAGACTTTTGCTTTCTGTTGCTTGTTATATGAAAATTTCGTTACATCAAATGGACATTAAGAGTGCATTTTTGAATGGGGTCTTAAGTAAAGAAGTATATGTTGAGCAGCCTAAAGGATTTGTGGACCCTCAAAAACCTAATCTTGTTTTAAAATTGAAAAAGGCACTTTATGGTTTAAAACAAGCTCCTAGAGCTTGGTATGAAAGGCTAACTCAATATTTGCTTTATTTGAATTTTAGATGAGGGGAAGTTGATAAAACTTTGTTTCTTCTTAAATCCAACAAGCACATCTTAATTGTCCAAATTTATGTAGACGATATTATTTTTGGATCCACTAACGAGCAGATGGTCAAGGAGTTTGTCACTCGAATGTCTGATACGTTCGAAATGAGTATGGAAGGTAACCTCTCGTACTTCCTTGGTTTACAAATTAAACAGCTTGATGACGGTATTTTCCTTTCCCAGACTAAATATGCTAAGAACCTAGTCAAAAGTTTGGGTTAGAGGGTGAAACTGTTAAGAAAACGCCACTGGGCAAAACTGTAAAGCTGACCAGAGACGATGTTGGTAAGGGTGTTGATAACACCATGTACAGGAGTATGATAGGAAGTTTGTTGTATTTGACAGCAAGTAGACCAGATATTATGTATAGTGTGTGCTTATGTGCTAGATATCAGTCTAATCCAAAAGAGTCACACTTGAAAGCGGTTAAACGAATTATTAGGTACATTGTTGGTACAACTGAACTAGGTGTATGCTACACGAAAGATACTGGTACTGAACTTTTAGGATTCACTGATTCGGATTGGGATGGAGATGTAGTAGATAGGAAGAGTACCACTGGAGGATGTTTTTTTCTGGGTAATAATCTAATTTCTTGGTACAGCAAAAAGCAAAATTGTATTTCTCTTTCTACAGCTGAAGCCGAGTACATTGCAGCTGGAAGTGCGTGCACACAATTACTGTGGATGAACCAAATGATTGAAGACTACGGTCTGTACAGTAGTATCTTGACGGTGTTGTGTGACAATTTCATTGCCATTGACATCTCCAAAAATCCAGTCCAGCACTCTCGAATCAAACACATTGACATAAGGTACCACTTTATTCGAGACCTAGTTGAGAGGAAGATTGTTAGCCTTGAACATATTGGAACTGATAATCAGCTGGCTGACATCTTCACGAAGGCATTAGATTACGAGACCTTCTCTCGTTTGAGAAGAGATCTCGGTATGTGCATTGTCTAACCAATACTGGTTTGTGATGTTGTGACACCTCTTATCAACATCAGTCACAACATCTGTATTATTTTGCATGCATCTTTCCTTTCTTTTCATACATGAGTCTAATGCATTGAGTTTGATTGAAAGTGAAATAAGGTCCGGTGTTGCAATAAAACTGATGACAAAAAGGACCAACCTCTTCGAATTTAGGTGATTGTGGAACTTGCCCGCAGAAACTGGTTTTCTCCCAGGTCCAAAAACAAGAGGCGTTTAACAGCAATTGCTGAAGATTAAAAGATTTAAATCCCTTCAAGGATGAGGAAAATCTGGACTCAAAATGCTCCAATCTTTAAAATTCGCCTTCTTGAGAGATTTTGACGTAGTCATTAACTTAGGTTAAGGGGTAAGTTTCCATTGACTTCACCTAGGGCAATGTTGGTTTATAATGTTGCTAGTAATAAAAAGCAACATTAGATCAAAACACTGAATTCATAATGTGTTCTGTTTTGACCTTTTAGGTCATGATTCTTAGGCATCCCGTAGGACATTCATACTTTGTGAAGATGCCATCTTACTGTGCGTTATGTTTCTTATGTTTTTGTCTTGCTTGAAATCTCTTAATTTTGTTTTGAATTGAGCTYACCAAGTGTTTCAGTSGAYTTATAATCGGACGMCTGGARAGGTAATAACGAGGTGAATTTGGTGAGTGAAAAGTAACATTGCACAAGATAGGTAAAACTGTGTTGATGGTTCATTAAAATCAGCTTTGTCTTTCGGCCTATTTTGTAGATTAAGTTGTGCAATTTCTTTTAAAAAAAAAATTTAGGAAAAAGAGTTTATGGAAAGAGTTAGTGGGATAACTTGTGTGATCACGTAGCCTAATTCTAGGAGGAGTGGCTTTATTTTTTTTTGGAAAAAAAAATCGTGTTTTAAAAGACAAAAATCGGATGGTGATTTTTTTTAGGGTTTCTCCATATATTTACCTTCTCCCTCCTTGTGGGAAACGATCATCTTTTGGAAGGATAACCGTTGGCTCACAATTGCAAACCCTTTCAGATTAAAACTCCTAGAATCCTTATCCCTCTCAAATTCTCTCGATTATTTTGGTTCTTGGTTGTGTATTTTTGTGAGTTTGTGCAGGATGACCAATTCGCCGCTGCCATCCTTGTCTGTCCCAGTACTGCCTGAAGAGGTTCGCCGCTCCGGTGACCAGGTCCCGCTGGCTTTCCCAAAAATTGGTGGCCTAGATATTCGTGAAGAGATTGGTGGTGGTAGCTCTTCAAACCCACCACTATCAATATCGCCGCCTAAATTGCATGTGCCTGATTCTCTCGCTGCCGTGCCTGTTCCATCGTCGGTCGATGCTACGCCGGTTGCTCAAGTGTTCCCTGGACAGCCCGGGAATGAAATAGACGTCGATAACCCCCCCCAATTTAGCTTTTGTGGCTGAGACCTTTGGCCGCGTAGGGAATCCTAACCTTGAAGCGGTCCAGGCGTTTGCGCAACATACCGCCCGGCGTTGTGCCGCCCGCGGTCCCAAAGAGCAAGGCTGGTCCGCGTCCGCCACGTGCCGATTGAACACATGAACCTCCAGGAGGATGTTGTTGTGGAGTCTGATCCCGATGATTCATGATTTTGAGCCTACTGCTCCGATTGCCGGAGTTGTGCCGCCGTCTGCTTCTGCTCCCAGTTTGCCGGAGAAGAAGAGGTTTACTCGCCGGAAGCAGCTTGTACGTAAAGCCGACAGGAGACCCGGCCTGACGAAAGACAGTGTCTCTCCCAGCCAGGCAAAGGTCAAAGTCTCTCCCAAGTCATCTGCTACTGAGTACTCTTTGCCTCCATATACTGTGTTGGATTTTATCACCGGTGAAGTTACTAGTTCCGCCAAGTCGCCTGCTGATGTTCCCCCGCCGTCTCCAATTCGTGCTGCATCACCTGAGTTTGATACAGCTCTTTTTGAACATTCCCCTGACTCTTCAATGGATGTGCCCTTGAAAGATATTCTTGCTGCATGCAAAAAGGGCAAGAAGAAACAGAAGGCTGCTGCAAAGGACGATGTTGTTAGTCATGTTGGTAGTCCCTTACAAACATCGCGTCGCTCACAGTCTGTTTCGTCCTCCCGCCCTGCCTCTATTCCTGTTCCATCACATTCTCCCACGCAGTCCTCCTCGGCTGCCTGTGATCACTCCCAGTCCTCATCTGGCACTGCTACTCCTACACCCGAGATTGAGGACATGGAGCRCTTTTCAGAGAAATTTTTAACCGCTGAGGCTYCTGAGTTGTTTGATATTTATCAAATTCGCCATATGATTGCTGAGAGGAAAGTGCCGATTGATTTGTTTGAGCGCCACAACCTGATAGCCTACCTCCGATTTCACGGTATGTATTCCACAGTCTCTACCGCCGTTCRATTTGTTAGAGACATAGTTCTTGAGTTCTATGCGAATATGTTGCCCTCGATTGTTGATTTAAGCTCTGTGAACTATGGGAAAGTTTTTCTGCGTGGTAGAGTGTTTGCCTTCACCCCTGACTTAATTGATGATTTATTTGGCACCACTTCACATCGGGGTGATTTTGATGTGAATGATATGGATGAGGTTGTGTCTTTTTTATCTGGTGGTATGGTGCATTCTTGGTTTGAGCAACTGCCGAGCACTAGGCTCTCATCTCTGTATTCTATTATGCACAAAGTGGCTCTTTGCAACTGGGTTCCTTCCAGGAACACTACGGTTGTTACTCGGCCTCAGGCCCAGTTTTTATTTAAGCTTGGGAAGGGTGTAAAGTTTAGTTTCGGGCATCATGTTTTTGATATTGTTACTAAGTTTGCCACATCAAGGTCAGCTGCCTCGTTGTGTTTTCCCTCTCTTATTTTCAGCTTGTTGAAGAACCAAGGTCTGACGATTCTCCCAGATGATGTGCTCACTGGTGATGCGGATTGGTTTGCTTTTCGAGGCCAACAAACTACTGGTGCTAGGGTGATCGATTTGCCTTGGCAGGCTCCAGTTCCTGCTAATGTTGATAGTGATGTTGGGAAGGATGATCCCAACATGGTCCGCATTTCTGCGCAACTCCTGCGTGCGCATGTTGCTTCCATTGACTTGCAGATTTCTAAGCTGAGGCACTTCGTTGCTCACTGTTGGAGTCCCTTTCCCTTTCTGGTCGAAAATGGGGAGAGGACGTTGACGCGAACATAGGGGGAGACAATGCTGATGGAAAAGATGTTGCAGAGAATGAGAATGCTGCTGCTGCTGATGCTGAAGATGCTATTGCCGCCGAAGCCTTGGCGAGCCTTGCTCTAGAGAAGAGGAGGAAGCGTATTCGCGCGAGCAATAAGGCTTTGAAGAAAATGATGAAGATGCAGCAAAGGAGGAAGAGGAAGCACAAGGGAGAAGGAACTTTGACATCCCCTCGACGGTCGAAGAGGGTTCGAAGTCAATAAGTCCTTTTATTATGTTTGTTTTGTGGAGTATTGACTATTTTGAACAATGTTGGTTTGCAGTGTTGGTTTGAGTGTTAACAACATTGGGTGTTTTATTTAGGGGGAGTTCTCTATCTTAGGGGGAGTTAGAATTTTTATTTTCGTTTGTGTTTCCGTCTTAGTGTTTTGTCCAGAAAGGCAAAAGGGGGAGATTTTTGAGGAATTTATTCTTGGCAATAATTCCTATTTTGTTATTTGCCTTTCTTGGGCACAAAATATGTTAGGAAACTAGATTTAGGATAATATTATATTTCCTAGTTTAAGCACAAGACTTTAATTATTCCTAGATTGTGTTGAGGATTTGTTTTTAGGTGCTTACCAAGTTTAGGGTTTTAGAATTGTCTATTTAAGACGATAGAAATCCTATAGCTTAAACCAACGGTTTAATTAAGATTCACGCACGGGATTTCTTGAAGGACGAAAGACGCAAGGAAGACGATGCACAAGAGAAGAAAATCAAGAAGAAGAAAACTACTTGGAGCCAACGTTCGTGAGAAAACAAGATCTTTGAAGTTGCGTGACCAACGGAGAAGATCTTGCCATTGTGGCAACAAGTATTTAGTATCAAGTTTCTTGATATTTAGTTTTCATATATTACTTTATATTTTGTATTGAACGTGAAGTGAAAGTAATATAGTTTTCGGGTTTGTACACCCAAGTTCACAATTATTTACTTGTGAACTGAATTTGTTTAATCGTGTTCTCATATTTTAAATTCCGCTGCATGAATTTACGTTACTCTGGTCGATGTTGTTAACTGGTGTTGTTAACATTGATTAACAACATCGTGAATCTGAGAATTATTTGTATATCCATAGACCTTCTAATTTTACAATATTATTACTTGGCTTAAATTACGATAGTTTTTGAAATTATTATTATTATTTTTAACCCAACACATTTGTACGAGTCATTATACTGTGTATTTGGGGTGCATTTTGTAGGGTGCTCTCAATAATTTAGTTTATCATCTCATATAATTAGTATTATCACATATAACGATATATATCATCACAAATAATTAAAATTATAAAAAATCTAAAATCCTAAATAAAAAAATAAACTCGAAAATAGAAAACTACACCATAAAATGGACTAAACCCTAAACTTGGAAAATAACCTTAAACTCTAGATTTTTGTCATATATTATCATGTAATAATTGACATATATCATTATATATAATTGACATATATCATCACATATAATTATTTCGGGACTTCAAAATGTAATACTATAAGAAAGCCTCAAGACTAGGACTTTCAAAGGACTTCGGTGACGAGCGGGGCATGCCAGCTGTGTCAGTCGTTCCTCCACTTGTGGTTGTCTCGARTGCATTCTATTTGGTATTCCCAAGCGAATGCGAATTATTTAACCAGATAGACTTTTTGGGTGCTAAGATCCAAAGTCGAGAGTTTATCTTGAAGTTGTTCGGTCATCGAATTTTAACCGTATGAAACTGCTTGTTCAAAAAGCCTTATTTTAGGCCCTTCTATGGCTTATGTATGAACAACAAAACTCATGCGGCGTTCCTTCGTAGATCTCCGGATTTCACCCCTACACACGAAATTCCACTCTCCTCTGTCTCACTCAAGTGAATTGGTTTCGAGAGCATTCCACTGGTTTTTTGCGATAAAAATGAAAAATTAAACTCTAAAATGAAAAAAAATAAAAACTAAAATTGATCTGAATTTTATACATATATTATTACATATAATTAATATATATTATTATATATATGTAGGTGATAATAAATTTTTATTAAGTGTACCAAAAAACATGTACTCGATCTATGTAGTAAATTGACGAGAACATTTAACAAATTATGATCCATATGTTATCTCAAGATATTTCCTTGCGACGTTATTTAGTTTCTAACGGCACTCTCAGAATAACAATGATGTGTAATTTATGGCTTATATATATTCTTATTTCTTTCTTTATCGAACGACTTTCGAAAGACGAAAAAGTTTTGGTAGAATTTAAGCAGGTATCTTCATAAGTCAAAAAAATGGTTTTTTTGGGGATTTTTATTTTCTTATGAGTTGTGGCCTTGATTTGGGCACGATCACTATTCGAATAGCCTCAAACAAACAGAGCTGTATTTTGTGTCATGAATGTATGTTGCTATTGGTCCGAACAAATTATTAATAACAATAAAATAGAAGAAGAAGAACACGTTTCTACTAAGGATGGGTGAATTTTAATACAAATAAATCCAGCATATTTTGTTAAACTGTAATAAATTGTATATACACACTTCTTATGGGCCATGATTTTAGAATTGGATCCATCATTTGTTGTAAATTGTATTTAATAATTTTAATGGTACAGTAAAAATTCGTGTTAACGAATTGGATAGGCTCGATTTATGTGTCGTATAGTTAATCGTAGCACTTTGAATTTCTCAAATCCAATTATTGGTGAGTGAGAAATGATGTTTGGAAGTTGAACGGTTGCTTAATTGCAATATTGGTTATCCCACATTGATAGTTAATCAATGTGGAAGGGAGTTATAATTGATTACATCTATTTAATGGACATCAAGTGGGCCAGTAGGTGTTGTGGACTTTGTGTGAACAAAGCTCACGCGGATTCTTGGACTTGGGTTCGCCCGTCCGCCTTCGGCGAAGCCGATGGCGGAGCCGAGCCCGGAACTGGGCAATTGGTCTGAATTGGCTGGTCCGATTGAGGTCCTAGTTCTGATTCAACCCTGGCTAACCTTTTAGCCACGTGCAGTTTTGACCCCTGAAGTTTCTCAAACGCCTAAGAATTCAAATCAACTCCTGACCGTTTAGACGTTACCATAACGTACGAATTCAAACATGCAATGCATGTGCACGCTGAACCCGTGCAGGTTCATGCTGGATGATGCTGACTATTTGAACGACTTAATGAAGCCTTTAAGGACGTCATTAAGAGGGCTGTAACCTCCCGCTGGCAACCCTATATAAGGGTGAAGACTCCTTCACTTTCTATATACAAGAATATACCTGAAACACCTGAGAAAACGAAGAACACACAGCATATTGCATACACATATATCTGCATTTTATTTCTTACGTAGCTCAGACCATATTCATCCTATTCGTCGGAGCTCTGGTATTTACGGTGCTGTAATACCAGAGACGAAGTCGTTTCATCTTTGGAGACGAATAGCCGAAACCGAAGGGCACTACCGGGGCTATTTCGTCTTGCGGACAGAGTGCTTACTCGACTCGACTTGACACTTATTCTTACAACTCTATGTTCTTTTTTATTTTTCCAGTTTTCAGATACATTTTACAGTTCTTATTTATACTCGACATCGTTGTAATTTTACTAACAACCGCAAGATGAAATATTTAATATTGTAATTTATAATATCCCTGATTGGAGAAATGTCGACCTCCAGCACTCCGATCAGTTCCACCGCTCCTGCCGTTACCTCCACCATTTCGACGACGACCACTGCCCCTGCAGTCACGAACACACGACGATTGGCGCCTCTACGCCAAATACTACCATGGGTCATGCTGACTTCCTCTTCAACCAAGGGACCATCGACACCCTCCTGGAGACTCTGTCGAGGCGCATCTCGGCAAACAACCCGAACTCGGGATCGTTCCCTTAAGGGATGGGAACTTCGGTCCAAACTGTGTCAGCTTTGGCTGTGATTCATCCTTCTGGGATGACGGGATCTACGGTTCCAAGTATGTTTTCAGCCACTTCTTCGGCCGCTGGATAATTCCCTTATGGGATGGGGACTTCGGTCCAAAATACGTCAGCTTCGGTTGGAATCCATCATTATGGAATGTCGGGAACTTCGGTTCCGAACATGTTCGCTACGGCTCCGCCGACGTACTCACATGTTTCATCTACCCACTCAACGTGTACGATGGGGACTTCTGTTCCAACTATGACCGCTCCGGTGCACTCCTCACGGATCATGCCCGTCGTGGAAAAGCCTCCAAAATTCAATGGGGAAGGCTTCAAGAGGTGGCAACAAAAGATGCTGTTCTACCTCACGATGCTTGGATTCACTAACTTCGTGAAGGAAGAAGAACCACTTACTCCGGATGAGTCCGAGACCAACTTCAATGTTCGTGCCGCCTACGATAACTGGCACAACGACGACTATTTGTGCAAAGGCTTTCTCCTAAGTAGCCTAGAAGATAGTTTGAGTAACTTGTACTCGGATGCAAAGACCTCCAAGGATATATGGGAGGCACTTGAGAAGAAATACAGTTTCGACGAGGCTGGAACTAGGAAATTCGTAGTCACGAATTTCATGAACTACAAGATGGTTGATTCTCGCCCAGTTATGGAACAAGTTCAAAAGTTCCAAATGCTGGTGAATGAAGTCCACGCCGAGGGGATGGTTCTTTCGGATGCTTTCACGGCCGCTGCCATGATTGATAAGCTTCCACCGAATTAGAAAGACTTCAAGACGTACCTCAAGCACAAACGAAAGGCGAGGTCTCTCGAAGATGTTATCCGGAAGGTACGAATTGAGTCCGAAGTTCGAGTTCAGTACAAGAATTCGAAAAGTTCGGATGAACCTCGGGTGAACCTACTTGAACATGGAGACAACTCAAAGAAGAGGCCGCGTACTGGCAAAAATAAGCCTAAAGATCCTTCCTCTAAGAAGTTCGACTGCAAATGCTACAATTGCGGCTATTCTGGACACATGTCTAAGAACTGTCGCAAGCCAAAGTAGAAGAAGGCCAAGCCGAGTGCCCAACTAGCCGAGAGGGAGCTGACTAGTGATGATCTCATTGTGGTCATCACTGAGGAAGCTAACATGGTCGAGAACCGTGGTCAATGGTTCATCGATACTGCTGCAACTGCCCATGTGTGTGCAGACCGGAGCTTGTTCTCCAAATACCATCCCTGTGAGGGAAGGAAGTTGAACATGGGAAACCAAGCGTCTTCGCAAGTTGCAGGTGTTGGTTCAGTTGTTCTGAAAATGACCTCTCGCAAGGAGATCACTCTGAATGAGGTGCTGCACGTTCCGGACATCCGGAAGAATTTAGTCTCTGGGTCAATACTAGTTAGTGGTGGTTTTAAACTTGTATTTGAGGCTAATAAGTTTGTTTTTTCAAAGTTTGGAACACCTCTGGGAAAGGGTTACCTTACAGATGGACTGTTCAAACTCATTGTAATGGCTATGCGCCCAAAACCTATCATTAAGAAAATTACTTCTGATTCATCTTACTTGACTGAGTGATCTAGTTTATGGCATTGTAGATTAAACCACGTTAATCTAAATTCAATAAAACATTTATCAAATCTCAATTTACTTAGAGTAAATGAATTTGTTAATAAAAGTAAGTGTGGAATTTGTGTAGAAGCAAAAATGATAAGGTTACCATTTAGATCGGTAGAAAGAAGCACGACACCTCTAGAATTAATTCACACGGACTTATGTGATTTGAAGTTTGTGAAAATAAGAGGTGGTAAAAAGTATTTCATTACTTTTATTGACGATTGCACAAGGTATTGTTACCTATACCTTTTAAGAGGTAAAGATGAGGCTATTAAAGCTTTCAAAAACTTCAAAAATGAAGCCGAAAATCAACTTAACTGCAAAWTCAAATCTATCCGGAGTGATAGAGGAGGGGATACGTAGCTCCGTTTGAGGAGTTGTGCAACGAAAGTGGCATAATTCATCAAACTACAGCTCCGTATGCACCTCAATCGAACGGAGTTGCAGAACGCAAGAATCGTACTTTGAAAGAGATGATGAATGCGTTGTTGATTAGTTCTGGGTTACCTCAGAACATGTGGGGGGAAGCTGTTTTAACGGCTAACTATATCCTCAATAAAATTCCACTTAAAGGAAAGGACGAAACTATGAGTTGTGGAAGGAAGGAAACCTTCTTACAAATACCTCAAAGTGTGGGGGTGTTTAGCGAAGGTAGAAGTGCCTCTACCGAAGCAAGTGACAATCGGACCTAAAACGGTTGATTGTATTTTCATTGGTTATGCAATGAATAGTAGCGCCTATCGATTTATAATTCATAGGTCAGATGTTCCGGACATGAATGTCAGAACTACCATTGAGTCAAGGAATGTTATATTCTTTGAAGAAATATATCCTTGTAAGGATAAAGCTGCGTCTAGTTCAAACAATGGTAATGCTGAAGGAACTACAAGTCACGAACTTTGGGGGTTGAACCCAAGTCTTGTAAACGACTCGGTTCAGAACTTGAAGCTCTAACTCCTAGATGGAGCACTCGAGCTAAAGTTGCGAAGGACTTCGGTCCCATCTATGTGGTTTTTCTCTTGGATGAAGAACCAAATTCACTGAAAGAATATTTCTCATGGACTGATAGTTCATTTTGGAAGGAAGTTGTACAGAGCGAGATCGATTCGATCATGCAGAACCATAAGTGGATTCTGACTGATTTTCTTGAAGGTTGTAAACCTTTAGGTAGTAAATGGATCCTGAAACAAAAGTTCAGAGCTGATGGATCAATCGATAAGTATAAAACTCGTTTGGTTGTGAAAGGATTTCTCCAGAAGGAGGGTTATGATTTCTTTGACACATACTCTTCTGTGACGAGAATTACCTCTATCCGGGTGCTTCTAGCGATTGCTGCTTTGCACAATCTTGAGATTCATCAAATGGATGCGAAAACAGCTTTTCTAAATGGCGATTTAGAAGAGAAAATTTATATGGAACAACCTGAAGGTTTTGTAAAACCTGGACAAGAAAGAAAGGTGTGCAAACTTGTTAAGTCTTTGTATGGCTTGAAACAAGCACCTTTACAATGGCACTTGAAATTTGACGAAGTGATGATGTCAAATGGGTTCAAGATAAACGAGTGCGACAAATGTGTATACATTAAGAATACTAATGATAGATTTTTTATAGTATGTCTTTATGTAGATGATATGTTAATCATGGGTAGCAACCTACAAGTGATTAATGAGACGAAACTCATGCTAAAAAGGAATTTTGACATGAAGGATCTGGGTGTTGCTGACACAATTCTTGGCATAAGAATCTTAAGAACTCTAGATGGAATTGTCTTGTCACAATCTCATTACATTGAGAAAGTGATCAAGAAATTCAATGCACATGATAGTCTTCCAGCAAAGACACCTATGGAACTCGACGTTCACTTAAGTAAGAACAAAGGTGACCCTGTTGCTCAGAAGGACTATGCTAGGATCATTGGATGTTTGATGTACATCTCTAACTGTACAAGACCTGATCTAGCTTGCTCGGTAAACAAATTGAGTAGATATACAAGCAATCCAAGTAGAGAACACTGGAAAGCGCTTGTGAGAGTTTTGAGATACTTAAAGTATACTCTGAACTTTGGGCTACACTTTAATAGACACCCCAGGGTACTTGAAGATTACTGTGATGCAAACTGGATATCCGACACAAAGGACTCTCTGTCAACAAGTGGATATGTGTTTGTAATAGGGGGAGGAGCTGTTTCTTGGAGATCCACTAAACAGACATGTATAGCCCGATCTACCATGGAATCTGAGTTCATAGCTTTGGACAAAGCAGGTGAAGAAGTAGAATGGCTTCGTAACTTTTTGGAAGATATTCCATGTTGGGAGAAACCCGTGCCGCCGGTTATGCTTCACTGCGACAGTCAAGATGCTATTGGAAGGGCAAGAAGTGGTTTGTATAATGGAAAGTCTCGACATATTCATCAGAGACATAACACCGTAAGACATCTGTTATCGAGTGGGATTATCTTAGTTGACTACGTAAGGTCGATAGATAATCTAGCGGGTCCATTCACTAAAAACATAGCTCGAGATCAGATGTACAAGTTGTTTGAAGGAATGGGAGTGAAATCCACATCTTAAAGATGATTGTAGTGGAAACCCAACCATGATGAGTGGAGATCCCACAAACTTGGTTCAATGGTAAAACTAAACTATAAAAGTCAGGGTAAGTAAAACTCTACGACCCTATTCCTTAAACGGCAAAAGTAGAGTTTTTAATCTGTCATGTGGTGAGGATAAGTCTCTGATTTTTAATGATTCTTGTGCAGGTATTTGACTTGATTATGACATAATGCTAATTTGAAGAATCACTTATGTAAGCGAGAAGTGAAGGCCGCTTCTACTGTATGCTTATGAATCCAAAGAAGTTGTCCATGGCCAGAAACGGACACAAGCGTGAGAACGAAAGAATTTTGAGACCTTAGTGGGTTGGTACTATTGTCTAGTATAAACAAAGGGGAATTGTTCAAGAATTATGTTTACTAATCCGTCGGTATGCTCGGTAGTATTGACTAAGGAAGGTTCAAGGCCACAAGCCACCTATCCCTATTCTCTATTATCTCTTAAGGACCGAGCTATGTATTTGCATTCATGCTTTTCATTTTTTGGAGTTTCTCACTCATGTGGGGGATTGTTGTAAATTTTATTTAATCAATTTAATGGTACAGCGAAAATTCATGTACTGTCGTGTAGTTAATCGTAGCACTTTGAATTTCTCAAATCCAATTATTGGTGAGTGAGAAATGATGTCTGGAAGTTGAACGGTTGCTTAATTGCAATTTTGGTTATCCTGCATTGATAGTTAATCAATGTGGAAGGGAGTTTATAATTGATTACATCTCTTTAATGGACATCAAATGGGTCAGCAGGTGTTGTGGACTTTGTGTGAACAAAGCTCACGCGGGCTCTTGGACTTGGGTTCGCCCGTCCGCCTTCGGCGGAGCCGAGCTCGATCCCGGTCCCGGACCTCGGTCCTCGGTCCTGGGTCGTGGGACCTGGGACCTGGGACTTGGGTCTTGGGCAATTGGTCCGAATTGGCTGGTCCGATTGAGGTGGTCCGTGTAGGGTCCTGGTTTTGGTTTAACCCTGGCTAACCTTTTAACCACGTGCGGTTTTGACCCCTAAACCTTCTCAAACGCCTGAGAATTCAAATCAACTCTTGACTGTTCAAACATTACCATAACCTACGAATTCAAACTTGCAATGCATGTGCACGCTGAACCCGTCCAGGTTCATGCTGGATGATGCTGACTATTTGAACGACTTAATGACGCCTTTAAGGACGTCATTAAGAAGGTTGTAACCTCCCGCTGGAAACCCTATATAAGGGTGAGGACTCCTTCACTTTCCATATACGAGAATATACGTGAAACACCTGAGAAAATGAAGAACACACAGCATATTGCATACACATATTTCTGCATTTTATTTCTTACGTAGCTCAGACCATATTCATCCTGTTCGTCGGAGCTCTGGTATTTACGGTGCTCTAATACCAGAGACGAAGTCGTTTCATCTTTGGAGACGAATAGCCGAAACCGAAGGGCACTACTGGGGCTATTTCGTCTTGCGGACAGAGTGCTTACTCGACTCGACTTGACACTTGTTTTTACAACTTTCTATTCTTTTTGTTTTTCCAGTTTTCAGATACATTTTACAGTTCCTGTTTGTGCTCGACATCGTTGTAATTTTACTAACATTATTTTAATCCGAACATGCTCCAATTTTCTACTTAACCCGAATGGCTAATTAAAATATAGTTGCCACGATAAAGTCAGAGAGCAAAAATCTCCAAAAATCAGTCATGATACGACATCAAATATTCACGCTGTCAAACATACAGGTATTATACAAATTTAGTAAGCGACTTCATCCTCTAGGTGTAATGTTTTTAGGAGGTGGGCGAGTTGTTTTAGGAATCCGCGACCTCTCGTATAAGAGTGGCGAGCTCTTATGATATAAGTGATATTATGGCAGATCGGCATGGAGTAGTAGCTCAGTGCCGCGGGCTGTATTTAATGGATTTGGGCTCTATGGGTTATTTTATGGGGTCCCAGCGGATTACGCTCATGGACATGGTTATGGGCCCATGTTTATTACAATAATTTAGGAGAGTTCTCACATCTATGGGAACGAAGCCTACATGTGGTGTCCTAATTGTGAATCGGTCGCTATTTATGGAATTATAGTTCTAATAGGAGATGGAAACCCTAGATTGGGAACACTTCTCTCATATATATAAAGAGGACTCAGGCCTCATTCTTTTCTCTCTAAGTTGGTTTTCACATCCAACGTTTTACCTCTCGCATCTCTCTCGAACACTTTCTGACTTAAGTATCGGAGGGCCTACGCCGAATCTATCCACCGCCTGGCTTGGGTTATGTTTTGCAGGAAGAATCGATCAGGTCTCTAGGAGCTTTCTGGAGGCTGATTAAGTCACTGGCTGTATATTCAAGGTCAGTACCTTCTATTCTTAAGACACCAATCTTTTTGGTCGCATCAAGTGGCGCCGTCTGTGGGAAAGAGGGATATCGAGTCCTTGAGCGAAAAACGTGAGAAATCTTCCAAGTGAAAGGGAATAGGTATCACACCACGGAACTGGAATTTTGGTACGGAAGACAGTAAGACAAAAGGGGTGAATGATGAGGAAAAGACAGGGGAAGAAAAAACACCACCGCAAGGGGACAACACAAACCAAATAACAACCACTACGCCACCACCCTCACTGGGAAGACAAAAGATGAAACAACCAGAAGAAGGACATAAGAAAAAAGCTCCGGATGTCGTCACACAAAGGGCTATCCACATAGGTAGAAAGGAATGGAAGGAGTTACCAAAAGGAAGAACTTGTACACTCCTCCATAAGATTCATGGTCTCATATTCTTTAAGTCTCCTCTTCTTGATTATCACCTCCTTCAAGAACCTCCCGTAGTTCAGCATCTATATCAAAGCATCAAGAAAGGGTAAACATAGAAAATTGCTCATCCATGTTTTTCATTTTAGTTGTTTGTGGGTATGTTAATTAATTAGAAACATTAAGGCGAATAAAGGTAGATTTTGACTTTTCAGCTCCAATTTCAATTTTTTCTTCAAAACATATCCTCCTCAGCCTCTCTTTCTACTTTTTTTGTTAGTTCTTGGTCAATGTCTGAAATCTTCGGTCCTTCATAACCCATTCCACTCATCAAATGAATTACATTCACTTGTTCTTTGGAGTTTACTTCCGTGTTGCTTGGAAATTGTTCCTTCTTATGTTGGTTCCCAATAATGGTAGCCAACTTCAAGATTTAAGTCTTGAGTGCCTTTATGTGGGTCCCAACCAACCCGTTCATTTGAGTGATGCCTGCCTCCATCCATGCTTTGCTCTTCTCGAAATGAAACTTTATTTCATCCATAAATGCGGTGAACATGTCTTCAATTCTTAGCTTCTTATTCTCATTGATTACTCCATTTGTCACTAAAAAAACTCAGTGGTGGTTTCAGTGCATTATTTGGATTGACATAAGATAAATTTGAATGATTTCTCATCCCCGGATGGCATTGCTTTGCACTTTGGTTTCCTTTATAATGTTTTTTTTTCAATTTGGTCGTCAAAATTTACGCCTTCAACCCCTTTGTGCATGGGAACTCCACTTAATTAGACTGTTGAAAGTCCCAAGCCTTGTGATATAAACATGTCAAACTTGCTATTCATTTTTGCTTATTGTTGTGGCATAGTGGTTATTACGTCATTCACCCCCACCATGGCGTCTTTTTTCATTATTGATCATTCCATCGGCCATTAATAATTATTGGCTGCCATCTCCTTAAGAATGATCATGCTTTGTCGGTGCTTTTTGTTAGAAAAGCACCTTTGGATGAAGCATCTACCATAAGTTTTGTGCGCCCACTCAACTAATTTTAGAAGTAGCATATTTGTTGGTCTTCAGGGACACCATGTTGAGGGCACTTTCTTAATAACTCTCTAAATCTTTCCCAATCCTCTTGTAATGGTTCTCCATATAATTGGTGAAATTACTTGATCTTGCTCTTGAATTTCAAGGTCTTGGGGTGGAAAGAATTTTAGTAAAAACTCTTGACACATCTTATTCCATGTGTCAATGTCTCCAAAGTAAAGTGTGTTGTACAATGACTTTTCTTTATCCCTTAATGAAAAGGGGAATAAGAGAAGTCATATTTCATCTTCCAAAACTCCATTCATCTTAATGGTTCCATATATCTCCAAGAAATGCACCAAATGCGCGTTCGGGTCGTCCATGGTACTTCCGCCAAATTGATTTTGTTGAACCATTACTATCAAAATCATGTTCAACTGTTTGCTCCACTACAAGCTTGGTCAGCAACGAGTTAGAACATGATCTGAATGGCCGGTTCTACATTTTGTTGAGGTTGTGCTTGCTGTTGCATTTGTGCATATAACACTTGTAGTTATTGTTAGAGTTTGTTGATTTGGACATTGATATTGTTTTGATTTTTTAGCCATCTTGATTCTCACTTTTGGACTTGTTTCGCCTACCTTTTTTAGTGCTAGTTGAATATAAAGCAATGGCTTTTGTGCAACGTTGAAAGGGTGTGCGCATGCACCATGTACAATTCAAATAATCTAGAATCCAATCAAAAGAAAACAAGTACATAGATTAATATTATTTCATCAATTATATTATTATCTACTTAAACTCAATGGTCCCTGGTAACGACGCCTTGACTACACCCTGTTTTCACTAGGTTTTGGGAGTAATAAAAACTTGTTCATTCAATTATTTTACCTAATTGCAAGTATATGGTGTGGATATAATAAGAAATGAGTAAGGTCGAATCCCACAAGGACCATATAATGGTTAAGATTGATAATTAATATAATTTAGATAGTGTAATTTTTTCTAAATGATGGAAAATGAGTTAGGTTGTGTATACTAATAAAAATTATAAACTAAATAAAGCACAATTTACATGATTTTTGGAAAAGTACAATGATAGAGACTATTACGAGGTTTGGTTTCACAATGATCTCCCAATATCATTCATTTTCAATCAATCAAGTATATTTTTATTCAATTCACTATAAGACAACTACAATACTAGTTTAATCATTCTCTCGAAGTGGTTAAACCATAGATTCAAAGTATGCAATAACGTGTCCATTTGAAATCATACTTAGAACTCCAAACGTTTAAAAGATTTGTACGACTTTAAAGATTTGTTTAAAGGTGTGTACGACTTCACTATTAATTTCAAACCTTTCGGTCATGTTGATTAAAATTTTCATTTTTGAAAGCCATTGATAAACCTCATCTCTCGAGTTGTGATTTATCAAGCTAGTAGGTTTTAAAGGTTGCCAATTAATCAAAACATGAGAAACACAAGGAATTATTTATCACTTATGATCATAAAACCAAAACACGACAATAGAAAAAGGATCATACTTGAATTAAATAAAATATCATACCATTATTGAATCGTTGTTATTTTCAGACCCAATGATAAAGAAATTTAGTCAAACATGTTTAGCAAGTCATTCACACAATCTATCGAACACATAATCATAATGAAAAGTAAGGACAGAAATAACCAAAATGGTTGATGTCGATCCTTGATTCCAGTTTTTTCTCACACTAAAACTCTATGATTATTACAAAAAGAAAACTCAAACTAAACTATGGTGGATGAATATACACACTGGGTGTCTTTTTGATGAAAAGATGATGTTCTATGGTGTAATATGATGTCGATGGATGTAAGTAATGCATCTGGACAGCAACCAAGGCACCTTTTATAGTAAAAAAAAATCAAATCTTCCCATTAATTTTGATTCTGGACCGTGTTGTAATGCTTGTTGACCCATTATCGACCAGACTATCGATCGATAGTCGGGTCAATAATAAGTTCCATAAAAACATGGTCCGGTAGTGACCCCACTATTGGTCGATACTTGGGTCGATAATGGGCTTTCGACCTTCTCTGTTCCAGTGAAATTGTGGTCTTGATTTAGGCTTGGTTCAATGTTCTCCTTTCTTCCTTAGCTCTGACCCAAATCATCATCATCATCATCCTCATCGTTTTTAAGCCCAAACTTGCTCTGAAATCCAACAAAAATGTACCAAACACATAATAATGCCCAAATAATATAAAATTAAGTTAAAAGGCATTATATATGCACAAACAAGAATTAAAACCTAACTAAATAATCCTCAAAATATGTACAAAAATTGTGTTTATCAATATGCATGTGTTAGATGATTATCAACTTGTAGAGATAGAGATAAAATGACTTGTTCCAAATCTGTGATTTTACGTTAATATCATTTGACTTCATATGCTTTTACTGTGTTTGAATCGATTGATAGTTGTGAACCTAAGTTGTGTTATGTTGCCTTGATATATGTGAGCTCTCGTGCATGGTTAAATGGTATGAATGATGAAATAAATCCCTTGATGTTTATGAAACGTGGACTCTATTGCTTGAACCTAAAAACTATCATCTTGTAGACTGTAAGTAGTTATATAAGGTCAAGCATGAGAATGAGGGGGTTAGATTTAAGGCTACACTTTTGGCTAAGGGGTTTACTCAAAAGAGGGGGTAGATTATATGAAATTATTTGCTCATGTTGTTAAACTCACCATTGTGCGTATTATGCTTGCATTAGTTGCTCATTTTGATTGGGATTTGAAACAAATGGATGTTAAAACTACCTTCTTGCGAGGTGAATTATATGGAAAAACTTTATGAGGTAGTTGTAAAGCTCGTTGACAAAAAGAGTCTTGATTAGATTTGCTTGCTTAAAAAGTCATGGTATGATTTGAAACAATCTCCTACGCAGTGGAACAAAAAGTTTGATACTTGCATGCTTTCTTTAAAGTTTAAGCGTAGTTCGTAAGAACATTGTCATTACTTTAAATAATCTACAAATGTTCATGTTTTCTTGCTCATTTATGTTGATGACATTTTGCTTGTTAGTCCTTGCATGAAGTCTGTTGAGCATGTCCAAAATTATCCATGTGAAATGTTTGGTATGAAAATCCTTAGAGATGCAAAACGTATTTTAGGCATGAAGATTTTTAGGAACAGGAAAAACTGTTCCATCTTTCTCAATCAAATTTCCTATGTCGAAAAGATTTTGAGTAAGTTTTTTATGTCTCATGCTGATCCTGCTGAAGTTCCTCTTACTCCTAATATTATGCCAAGTAATTATTAGTCCCTCAAGACTGAAACTAAATTTGATGTTATGAGAAATGTGCCATATTCAAATGTGATTGGTTCTGTGATGTATTTCATGGTTAGTACTAGGCCTGACATTTTCATGGTGTTACTTGCACGAGTATGTCTAATCCTGGTAGGCTCCATTGGGAGGCTTTGAAATGGTTGTTACATTATTTGAAATTCTATGTGAGTTTTGGTTTGAATTTCTGAAAATCTTCTGATGGTGTTTTACTCAAAGGTTATGTTGATTCTAATTACACAAATGATAGAGATAGTCAGAAATCCACAACCTCTTAAATGTTTACTTTGTGTGACTCTTGTACTAGCAGTAAATCTCAGTTGTAACCTATTGTTACTTTATCTACAATAGATGCTGATTATATTGCTATAATTAATTCCTTCAAGGAATCTATCTCATTCAAAGGGTCTTTTTTCTGAAATTAATATTTCAGATGGTAATGTTGTGGTGTTTTTTGACTATGAAGTTGCGATTCAAATGTGTGAAAATCCTATTTTTAATGATCGTACTAAGCACTTGGATGTGCAATTCATTTCATCTGTGATATTGTAGCTAAACGTATTATTGATACAGAAAATATCTCTTCTGAGTATAACTCGACCGACATGAACACTAAGTGTTTGCCCGTGAGTAAATTACGAATGTGTTTGAACATTTCAAACTTTGATATCACTAATTAGGCTAGCGGTGATAAGTATGAGATGGGTTTGTACTTTACGTAAGCTTTTTGGTGATGTTGCATGCAGGTGTACGAAAAAATTGGTGACTTTACGTACTTTTCATACGTGTTGACATTTTCTTTGTAACTGTGCTTGCATTATGAGTTTGTGCAGGTGCCTTTAAGGCGATGATAAGATCCTATGATTTCTAGTTGCAAACCGGGGTTGACATGTTGGTTTTGGGTCAAGGTGGAGAATGTTAGTGTAGGACCAAATGACCAATTGAAGGGTAACACAGTTCTCTACCATGCCCACAAGAAAGCTCAGCCCATGCCACACAGAAAGTCAACACTTGGAGACCCATTAACACTACCGGGTCGGGCTGCTTGAACCTCCAAAACCCCACTCATTTTGATTTTGGTCGTCTATTTAAATTGAGTCCATCTCAGCCCTTCGTCTCCCCCATATAACCCCCTCACTTGTAACCCTAACCCTAATTCACTCATTTTATTTTCTCCTCACCTCCATCTTCATGTCTTCTTCTCTAGTTTACCAGAGAGGAGCATTTCAGTTTCTTCTTGCAACTTAATCCCTGTGCAATTAACCGTTATGTGTGAGGGAAACCCATTGAAATTTATCACCGATGAAGAGAGAGGATTCCGTGGAGCTGGGGGACAGAAGCCAACCCATCAACAGCTGTAATTTAGTGATGGCAACCCGGCTACGGTGGCAATCGGTGATGTCTACCAAGTGGCAGTAGACTGAGCAATGTCCCGAGAAGTTCTTCGTGTCCTTCTTCAGATTGCTGCAGATAAAGGGCCTACGACAGAGATCTAAGCCAAATCGAAGCTTATCCACGTCGTGGTGACCAACAACCACTCGTTAGAGTTTGACAACGGCGTTTCCTTGCTCGGATCAATGGAGTGCTGACTCGATGAAGGCGGTATCATTCGTGTTTTATCGTCTTAGTTTACTACTTTGCGTATCTTTCAAAATTTTCCCGTGAAGGTTGTTGCTGTTTGTTTTTGCAGGCACCCACTCGTCAGAGTTCGTGACGGAAGTCGTATAGAGTCTTGGAAGCTGGTTCCTGTGAGTAGATGTGACGTCGACTAAGTACGAACAACAAAAAGTTCGGGACGATAACGAGTGCAGTTTGAGAAGAGGGTGAGTTCGGGCCGAAACAAGTTCGGTCAGAAACAAAAGTGGCCGACAGAAGAAAACTATAAAAACCTAAATGCATTTCCAAAATGATTAATGTCGTTGATATCGAATGGCTGCTCTCAACGGCCTTTATTTTACAAATATATACAAAGTTATTGTTTTGTTTTTACCCCATGATATTAGACAATTTATTACATGCACCTTGTTGCACCTTACTAGGTGCACCCTGTAAAAATCTGTTATCATTCAATTATACGTGATGACATATGACAGTTATACGTGATAATATATAGTAGTTATACGTGATGATATGTTACACAAATTTAGAGTTTAGGGTTTATTTTTCCATTTTAGGGTTTAATTTTGATATTTTTAAGATTTAGCTTCTCATTTTAAGGTTTAATTTTTTATTTTTTTATTTAATTTTTTATTTAGGGTCCCGATAAAATTTATCATTCTACATGTTATATGTGACAATATGTGTTAGTTATATGATGATATGTGTAAGTTATAAGTGATGATATATGAAAAAAATTTAGAATTTAGAGTTATTCAATTTTAGGGTTTAGTTTTCCATTTTACAATTTAATTTTTCATTTTAGGGTTTAGTATTTCGTTTTATATTTATTTTTTTATTTTAGTATTTTAAATTTTAGATTTAAAATTTAAATTATTTATAATAATAAGTATGTGATGATATGTACTTAATTATATATAATAATATATATTAATTATTATGAGATAATAAATTAAATTATTATGTAATGACTCGTGATATTATGTTGCTGGTCAATCCCATGATTCGGGGATATGTCTTCCACCAACTCTAGGATTCTTTACTTAATAATAATATCATCACACATATTTTACAAATAAATCGTTACGCGTATCGAAAATAAAATCCAAATGTTGGACAAACCTGATCCAATAATTCAAATATTTAATTCAACTCAAATGAACATGATCAAGACGACGGTAAAGGAAAGAAAAAGATATATATTTGCATAAAAATAGCTCAACCATAGACACAGGAACAGGTGTATAGATATTTGCAAACTCAATTACCAAACAGGCACCATGCTCCCGCCACGTGTCCATGAGATCTTCACCATTGGTGCTGCTGCTTTAAGATTGGCTCCAAATTTTTTAAGCCCCACCACCTCACCGTTACTCTCTCCCTCTCTCTCTCTCTCTCTCACACACACACACACACGCACAGTTTTTTCTTATTAGTTCAAGTTCCAGTTGATTGAAACTGAGCAAAACCAAAGAAGATTACCACAACCCAACTTCTTCTATTTTGCTTCAAATTCAAAAAAAAAAGAAAAAAAAAAGGTATCTGCTTTATTTCATAACTCTGAATCAAAAAACTTAAAACTAAAAAAAATGAGTTCAACTGTGCTCTACAATCCACTCAATTTCTCCTTAGCAATTTTCTCAAAAACCCATATTCCCCTTCTAATTTCCAAAGATTTTCAGAAATCCCATTTTAAAAACCAAGAAAATGGCGGGGTATTGAAGAAATCGACCCGAGTCAGAGCCGGCTTAGCCGAAGCTCCAAAAGCCGATCCGTCTGAAGCCGCCGATGAGAATTTAAGGTCACGGGAAAAGAAGAAGCTGAGGGTTTTGGTGGCGGGTGGCGGGATTGGCGGGCTGGTATTCGCGCTGGCGGCAAAGAGAAAGGGATTTGATGTGATGGTTTTTGAGAGGGACTTAAGTGCAATTAGAGGAGAAGGGCAATACAGAGGCCCAATTCAGATACAGAGCAATGCGTTGGCTGCTTTGGAAGCCATTGATATGGATGTTGCTGAGGAGGTTATGAGTGCTGGATGTATAACTGGTGACAGGATTAACGGTTTGGTTGATGGCATTTCTGGAAACTGGTAAATAATTTTTTTTTATTAATTTAAATACTTGGTTTTCCTTTTTTGGTTTTTTATTAATTAAAACAGTTGATTTTCCTTTTTTGGTTTGTAATTATTTAAAATAGTTGAATTTCTATTTTTGCTTACAGTTGGCATCATGTATTTTTCCCCTTTTAAATATTGTGGGGATTTATTGATCAAATTTAGATTTTTGGTATGAAGTATGCTTCTGCCTAGATAGAGTATTGTTGGGCTTCTATGATCAGATTGCCTTTGAATAGTATTGTATAAATTTTGACTTAGCTCCACCTTGTTAATTTACTCAAATAAATAAATAGATAAAACTGGTGGAAAATATTGTATTTGTAGGTTTAGTTAGGCTGGTATATATTAAATGGTAATTTGAACTAATAAACATGAAGGAACCCAATATTTATAATAAATTTAATTGCACGGTGATGTCAAAGCTAGTTCATCAATATTTCAAGTAAATTGAATGTGCAGCAGACTGGATTGCATTTATTGTAAATAATAATGATTATTTCCTTTCCTCTTTTTTGAGTTTTTAATTAAATTAAATTGCATAAAATAAATGATATTGTTGATTGATTGATCGCCAGGTACGTCAAGTTTGATACGTTCACACCCGCAGCAGAGCGAGGACTCCCCGTCACTAGAGTCATTAGCCGCATGACTTTACAGCAAATCCTTGCTCGTGCCGTAGGGTCAGATATTATTATGAACGAAAGCAATGTAGTCGATTTCAACGATGATGGCGAAAAGGTAATATTGCTTATTTAGTTCGTTTATGTGCTTTGTCACACATAAAATTATTATTTTTTTAAATATTTTGGTTCTGTAAATTCAGGTTACTGTGAGACTTGAAAATGGACAGAGTTTTGAAGGTGATCTTCTCGTTGGTGCTGATGGGATATGGTCGAAGGTAAATTTACTTCCATTTCTGGCATAATTTTGTTTAATTAATTAACTTTAGAAAGTAAGTAAGAGGCTTGGAACAAAAAAGAAAAAATAATAATTAATTTTGTTTCATGATTCCCATCCCCGAGGCTAGATTTTTATTATTTTTTTTCGTTTGAAAATGCTTTGACTAATTTTTTATTTCTTTATAAGATTTCTTTTCTCATTTACTTGATCAAAATGATTAAAACTACTTAATGTAGGTGAGGAAAAATTTATTTGGGCTAACCGAAGCTGTATACTCCGGCTACACATGCTACACGGGGATTTGCGATTTCGTCCCGGCTGATATCGAGACGGTTGGGTATGTTTTTTATACGCTAGTCGCATCACGTTTTGATTTTTATTTTTTTTTAAATGAGGCTTATTCATATCAATTCAATTAAAGGTATCGAGTATTCTTGGGCCACAAACAATACTTTGTTTCCTCAGACGTGGGCGGTGGAAAAATGCAGTGGTATGCGTTTTACAATGAGTCGCCCGGTGGGGTAGATGGTCCTCAAGGTAAATTAATTTTCACAGAGGTATAATAAATAAGCTATATATGTTGGGCGCGGCTAATATAATATGGTTTTATTTTTATTTCTTTTAACAGGAAAAAAGGCTAGGTTACTTAAGTTATTCGAAGGTTGGTGCGATAATGTTATGGATTTGTTGAGCGCAACCGACGAAGATGCGATTCTTCGACGTGACATTTATGACCGCACTCCGACCTTTTCATGGGGAAAGGGTCGCGTGACGCTGCTCGGTGATTCAGTTCATGCTATGCAGCCTAATTTGGGTCAAGGTGGATGCATGGCTATTGAGGTATGTAGTTCTTTTTTTCTTTTAAATAATTCCCCTTAAATTTGCAAAGTAGCCAATATCATTATGATTATTACTATTATTATTATTAGGACGGATACCAACTAGCCTTAGAGCTCGATCAAGCGTGGAAGCAAAGTGTCGAGTTACAAAGCCCAATTGATGTAGTCTCTTCTTTGAAGAGGTAAATTAGAGTTTATTAAATATCTAATGACTTTCTTAATTTTTATTTTTTAAATTTAGCCAGTCTCTAATTTTGTCTCTTCAGATACGAAAATGCTCGAAAACTACGCGTTGCGGTTATTCATGGACTAGCAAGAATGGCCGCAATAATGGCGTCAACTTACAAGGCCTACCTCGGCGTTGGGCTTGGCCCATTGTCGGTAAGAATATGTCCTAACAATTCCGATATATAGAACATGAAAATAACGAGCCCGCTCATTTCTATAATTCTTTTTCTTTTTTTTTTTTAGTTCTTGACCAAGTTCAGAATACCTCATCCGGGACGAGTCGGAGGGCGGTTTTTTATCGACATTGCGATGCCTTTAATGCTTAGTTGGGTTCTTGGTGGTAATGGGTGAGATTCTTTTTGATTTTTTTTTGTTCAAGTGATTTATTTTCTCAATGCAATTTTTACGAGATTACTTGAGTAATGATATTTGTATCATTTGCAGTTCAAAACTTGAAGGGAGAGCTCTGCAGTGTCGACTTTCCGACAAAGTATGTTAATAAAATGAGAAAATAAAATTGTTTAAGATGTAATTATTATTATCTTAGATCGAGAGTTTATGACTTTTTTTTTTTTGTTGTTGTTTTTCCGTTCGAAGGCAAGTGACCAGTTACAAAGATGGTTTACGGACGATGATGCTCTAGAGCGAGCTCTCGATGCCAAGTACCTATAAGAAATGCTTATTATGTCACATTTTTGTACTCATTTATTTTCGTACTATTAATTGAAACTATGCTCTTTTTATGTAGTTGGTTTCTATTTCCGATCGGAGATTCAACAGCAGCATCGGAAACCATATTCCTGAGCCGAGATGAGAAGAACCCTTACGTGATCGGGTACTCTTTTATTGAGTATCTTGGATCGTTAACTTTACCGATTATATATATAATACCCATTAACATATGTTTTATTTTACAATTTGGGCCATTCATATCCAATTTTTGTTTTTTTTGCTTAAATGGTATTATATATTTAGAGATGCTTATTATGGTTTAACTTTTCTTGCATTAGGAGTGTGCCACATGCAAACTTTCCTGGAGTGTCAATAGCCATACCCTCACCTGAGGTTTGATCTTTTATTGCTCTTTATTATTATTATTATTATTATTATTATTATTATTATTATTATTATTATTATTATTATTATTTTAACTCAAGTGAACTTTTTGGAAGATTACCTCATTTTGCATTTATGTTTTAACTGAATGATATATTTATGGTTCGTTAGGTTTCGAAAATGCATGCTCGGATAAGTTACAAAGACGGAGCCTTTTTCGTGACCGATTTAAGGAGTGAGCATGGCACTTGGATCACAGAGTAAGTTGTGTAATTAAGAATTTATTTTCTCATCATCTATTATATAATAAATATCATATTCAAAGTGGACAGAATTTAATTTGCAGTAACGAAGGAAGACGGTATCGTGTGTCCCCTAATTTCCCGACCCGTTTCCGTCCCACCGATACAATCGAGTTCGGGTCGGTTCAGAAGGTTAGAATTTGCCTCATTATTTTATATTGTTATTATTTATTTAATTAATTAATTTTGGTTTTTTTGGTCCGATTTTATTATATTGTCTTGCGTAAACTTGTGCAGGCAGCGTACCGTGTAAAGGTTATGAAATTTCCGCCAAAGACTACTAACAGCAAGGATGAAAATGAAGTTTTGCAGGTAGTATAGAAATCGAGATGAACAGGGAAACTTGTACAGGATTTGTTGGTGGCAGCTAAAGCCATGTAATTAAGTAAAGCTGCTCACATTTTGTTTAAAGCAGGTTAATTATACATGCCATTAATGGTTGATGCTTTGTATGAATTGTCGGGAATATAGTTATTTTCAGAATCTGGTTATAGCAATAAGAATCTCCTTTTTTTTTGTTAAAATTAAAACAGAAGGTATAAATGGAGGGTAAATTTCATGATTCAGTCGATCATGATGGAAACATGAGTTAAAAGTGAATGAAATTGGTTGATCTTTGGATGCAAATTTCTTTATGTCTTGTTTGTTGAAAGACAAAAAGTTTGAATGTGAAATCGTGTTTTGTGTTTTGAGAACATTGAAATTGTATTTGTTCAAAATAAAATTAGAGATAAAGATATTAAGGTTCAACGAGTGAGTTTAGGAATGGATTTTTCCTTTGAAAAAAGGGCTTGCCCCACATTGGAAAAAAATAAGGAAATATTACCACTTTATTGGTAATGGATATTCTATTAATCAAGAAGGCTCTCTCCACGTGCGCACGCAGGTGAGATGCAAATCACGGTCCGATTCGTAACATGGACTTTGAGTGCTTCTTTTGCAACTATTGAGAGTTACAATATGTGAGATGCAAATTACGGTCTGATTCGTAACATGGACTTTGAGTGCTTCTTTTGCAACTATTGAGAGTTACAATATGTAGTACGAACTTGGACAATTGAGAGCCCCTCTCCAACTATAAATAGAGGTTCATTCTTATTGTTCAAAACATATCAAAAACGAGCTTCAGTCTTCTTCTTCCGTAAATTTTTTCGTGTTATTTTCAAAACTTTTTTTTTTCCCGTTCGGCGGAGTAAAGTTCAAGTAGCTGCGTTGTATCCAGGAAAACAAACGCTCAATGCCAAGCGAATTAGTTTGGTAACAATCTTGAAACAAATCTCTTTTTTAATTTGGCTCTGAATAAGAAATTGATATTGCTTCCGCCAAGTCATCATCAAACCTCACTGTCGTTGTTTCTACTTCAACAGCCCATGTTGATCCGACAGTCAGTATCCCGGTGAATCATGCGGAAAAACCCGAGATATTCAATGTTTAGAATTTTAAACGTTGATAAAAAAATTTTTGTTAACTTGACAACTCTAAACCTTGTAAGTTTCTTAAGTGAAACTCCTCCAAAGTTGGAGGAATATTCTGATATCCAAGAAGTGAGTGCGCTTAATAATTGGATGTCATTCTGATTTCTTATGTAGAAATTATGTGTCGAATGGCTTTCCAGATACATTGTAAAACGTGTACTCTTCTGTCCAAAACGGCTAAGGAACTATGGAAGTTCTTAGGCAAGAAATATAAGACTAAAGATGATGGAGCAAATAAATTCCGTGTTAATCGTTTTCTAGATTACAAAATGGTTGAACGTAAGACTGTTATAAATCAAGTGCAAGAGTTACAAATCATGTTGGCTGATATTCATTTTGAGGGAATTTCTGTCAATTAAACTTTTCAAGTGGCTGTAATGATTACCACCAAGTTGAGATGATTTCAAAAACTATTTGATGCATAAAAAGAAACCAATGACTTTTGAACAACTTGTTGTTAAACTTTGTATTGAAGAGGACAATAAGAGCTATGATAACAAAAGTCATAATATTCATGTGGCTAAAGCAAATGTTGTTGAGTATGATGAAAGCTCAATGAAATTTTTTAAGAAGAAATATGTTAATGTTGGAAAGACAACATTTAAACATAAGGAAATGGATTTTAAGAAAAAGTATTCTGATGATTGTTTCAATTGTGGAAAGTCTGGTCATAGGTTTTTTGAGTGCAAGCAGCCTAAGAAGACTCAACAATCTCACATGGTGGAAAGTATCACCAAAGATGTTGATGAGATGCACCTTGCTACTGTTATCTCTGAAATGAACCTAGTGGGTTCCAATCCACATTTATGGTAGATCGACACGGGTGCTACCCGTCATGTTTGTTCAGACAAGGACCTCTTTAACGTCCTTGATGAAAATATTGATGGGTAGAAGATCTTCATTGAAAATTTGGTCACGTCTGATATCAAAGGCATGGAAAAAGTGGTGTTGAAGTTAACTTGCGAGAAGGAACTAACTTTGAACAGTGTGCTCTATGTACCAAAATTTGAAAGAATCTTGTATCTGACTCTCTATTGAACAAATTTGATTTTCTTATGATTTTCGAGTCTAATATGGTCACTTTAACCTAGAATGAAGCATATGTAGTAAGAATTTATCAATGTAACAGGCTATTCAAGCTTAATGTAATGACTATTAAGTCGAACATTAATAAAATGTATAACTTTTCTGTTTATATGCTTGAATCTTCCATAATGTGGCATGGTAGACTATAACATGTCAATTGTAATATCCTGCACAGGTTAAAATTGAAATGCATACCTATTATCCATATTGATGCAAAACATTGTAGAAATGAAGTTGACTCGATTACCATTTTAGAGTATGAAACGAAATAGAAAACCATTAAAATTAATTCACACTGATGTGTGTGACTTAAAGGACACACCAACTCATGGTGGAAATAAGTATTTCATTACTTTTGTAGATGATTGCACTAAATTTTGTCATATGTATATTCCAAAAAGTAAAGATGAAGCAATAGAGAAATTTGTTGAGAGTCAACTATATAAAAAGATCAAGGTGATAAGAAGTGATAGAGGAGGTGAATATGAGTCACCTTTTTCTATTTTTGTGGTGAACATGGAATAAGGCATGAAACCAAAACATCTTATTCACCACAATAAAACGGTATTGCTGAACGACAGAATTGTACATTAAATGAAATGATGAATGTGGATTACCTCAAAACATGTGGGGAAGCTGTGTTGTCAGCTAATTACCTTTTAAATAAGATGCCCTAGAAGAAATTGATTAAAAGACCATATGAATTAGTGCATGGAAGTACACTATCTTATAAATACTTACGAATGTGGGGTGTCTTGCTAAGGTTGTAATACTTATACCTAAGAAGGTGAAAACAGGACCAAAAGCTGTTGATTGCATATTCATTGGATATGCACATAACAGTAGTGCTTATTGTTTTTTTGTGCATGACTCTAAGATTGAAGACATACACATGAATATGATAATAGAGTCACGAATTGCTTCATTCTTTGAGCATGTGTTTCTATTTAAGTTTTAAATGAAGCCTAGTTCCATTAAAAGGATTATGGAATAATGAGAAAAGAACAAGATGACGACATTGAGGTACAACCACGTCAAAGCAATAGAGCTATGTTAGAAAAGTCCTTTGGTTCGAATTTTCTAACTTACATGTTTGAAACTGAACCTCAAAGTTATTCTGAAGTAGTGAGCTCTTTGCAAAGACCTCTAAGGAAAGAGAAAAAAATTTCTTACCTCCTGAACTATGCCCAATTTGACACTTTACCTCCTAAACTTTTATTTCGTACACTTTACCTCTTAACTGTATGAATTTTGCACTTAACCTCCTGAACTCCAGTTTTTGGTGAAAGTTCTGGCCGGAGCTCACTCGTGTGACATGCACGCTAACATATAAGGGGTAAAATTGACTTATCATCTCCTCCTAATGACTCCCGCTCATAACAATGACACGTGAGCACTATGTAAGTTCCAAATTCTACGTGTATACGTATATTAATGTGAACATTATCTTAATAGGTCACACGAGTGCTCACGTGCCATTGTTTTGGGCAAGAGTCATAAGGAGGAGATGAAAAGTTGGTTTTACCCCTTATATGTAAGTGTGCATGTCACACGAGTGAGCTCCAGCCATAATTTTCACAAAAAATGGGAGTTCGGGAGGTCAAGTGCAATATTCGTACAGTTTATGAGGAAAAGTGTCAAATTGGGCATAGTTCAGGAGGTAAGAAAGATTTCTCCTAAGGAAAGAGGCAATTAAAAGCGAGATTGATTCCATTTTGGAGAATCATACTTGGTAACTAGTGGATCTTCCTCCTAAAAGTAAACCATTAAGATATAAGTAGATTTTAAAAGGAAAATGAAAGCTGGCAGAATGATTGATAAGTATAAGGCTAGGTTTGTAATTAAAAGTTACAGACAAAGACAAGGTCTTGATTACTTTGATACATATTCTCCAGTAACTAGAATAACAACCATCAAGATGATTATTACATTAGCTGCTTTGAGAAATCTATAGATATAACAAATGGATGTAAAAACCGCTTTCATACATGGAGATTTAGAAAAAGAAGTTTACATGAAGCAACCTGAAGGGTTCTCAGATCATGGGAAAGAGAATAAGGTTTTTAGATTGGTTAAATCTTTGTATGACTCAAATCAAGCTCCAAAGCAATGATATGAGAAGTTTAGTAATGACTTGAAGATATGTAAGCATATGTCTTTATGTATATGGCATGCCTATTGTTGAGAGCAATGATAAGATTGTTAAATCCACAAAATACATGTTGAATCCGAGATTTGACATGAAGGATATGGGTCTAACCGATGTGATACTTGGAATTAGAATCCACGGAACATCACAAGAGATCGTATTGAGCCAATCGCATTATGTAGATAAAACCCTTAAAAATCTAACAAGGAAGATTGGAAGCATGCTAAGACCCCGATAGATATAAATCAGTATCTATCAAAAAAACGAGGTGAAAGTATTTTGCAAATAGAACTCAAGAGTAATAGAGAGTCTAATGTACCCAATGAGTTGTATAAGACCATACATCGCCTATGCAGTGAGCAGAATGAGTTGATACACTGGTAATATTAAACATTAGGATAGAATAATGAGATTACTCATATACTTGAGATATACTTGTGATATTGGATTGCACTTTGATAAATATCCAGCTATTCTCCAGGGGTATACAAACTCCAATTTGATATCAAATATTAAATACTTTAGGTCTACAAGTGGATATGTATTCCTCTTGGGAGGTGTATCCATATCATAAAAATCTTCTAAGAAAATCATAATATCAAGATCCACTATGCAGTATGAGTTTTTGCCTTAGACAATTATGGTGAAAAGGATGAATGGTTACGTCAATTCATTAAAGATATTATGAGTTGGCCTAAGCTTGTGCAGCCAATAGACATTCTTTGCGATACCAATCAACAATTGGTAGGGCAAAGAGTAAGATGTATCATGGTAAGTCCAAACATACTTGTCGAAGACATAATATCATTAGACAACTACTCTCAATTGAGAATATCTCTATTGACTACGTGAAGTCAAATGATAACCTTGTGGAACGCTAACCAAATGGTTAAATAGTGAGTTAGTTGCAAAAGAAACAAGATAATGTGATTAAAGCCTCTGAAAATGAATTGATACAATGGAAACCCTTATTGATTAGAAATCCCAAGATCTAAGTTCAAAGGACAACCTTATTGTAAATTGAATCTTATCATCACTATTGAGGGAAATTATTCCTTGACCATTATTTAATAGTGAAATGTGTGTATAAAGGATAAGCCTTTGGCTTTTAATGATTCTTACGTTGGTGAGTCGAGTAGGGTAACGTAGTCTACACTGTCATGAAAAATCACCTATGTGAGAGAGAAGTGGGGCCTCGAAGAGAATTATGTGAGACTCAATTCTTATAACCTCTCGCTGAACCAGGCGTATGTTGAGGGCCATAAATGAACATAACTATGAGAGATGAAATAAGCAGCTTAAAGACATCACATTCCACTGGTCAGCTAGCAAAGTACATGTACTCTTACAAGGGGAGGTTCAAAAGGTAACATATATCTATCCTATTCAGGGTTCAATTGTTGGACGTTAATATGAAATATTATAAATTTCCTTCAGGTGTGGGATTGTTGCAAAAATGAGTTAATAATGAAGGAAATTTGGTGAACTTTAGATATAATTTCTTTATGTCTTGTTTGTTGAATGACAAGTTTGAATGTGGAATAGTATCCTATGTTATGAGAGCATAGAATCTGAATGTGAAATCGTATTCTATGTTATGAGAGCACAGAAATTGTATAGTTATTTATCCAAAATAGTTCTTGGAAGAAGAAGATATTAAGACTCAAAGTGTGTGTATTGGAATGGATTTTCCTTTAAAAAGGGGCTTGTGTTGTGAAAATGTGGGCTCAAAATAAATTGCAGCGGAAAAAATATAAACACTCTTATTTATAAACACACAATTTAATAATGAACTCTCTTAAACAACTCATACAAAACTCATGCTTTACAAATGAAGATTTACATGGCTATTTATAGGACTAAACTANAGGACACACATGTTCATGAATGGACACTATCTCAAAAGTCACATCTTTTGACCATTCATTTAACCATGAATCTAGCTTATATATATTCTTCAACAGCTTGTACCACATTGGAATTACAAGGAAAAATGGGGTAGTTTATAACGTATCACCTTATTGGTAAGTGATACTCTAGTATGCAAGAAGTCTCTATCGGCATGCATGCTCGAGCGGGGTGGGGTGGGGGGTGAGGTGCAAATCATGGTCTGATTCGTGGTTTTGAATCATGGACTTGTGTGCGAGTACGACCCACGTACAAGAATGTCGGAAAAAACCGAGCCCATTAGGAAATCCCAAGTTTTGCCATTTTTTAGAACAAGTTATTTTATTTTTATTGGTAGAAATTATTCATTCCTGATTTCAATACTATTGTAACAGTTTAGATTTACAATGTTCAGCATGAACAAGACAAGTGAGAGGCTCCTCTTCCACTATAAATAAAGGTTCATTCCCATATTTCAGAACACACCAAAAAATGAGCTTTAGTCTTTTATTTTCAGGAAAAAAAATCGTGTCATTTTCCAAATATTTTTTAGTTCGCCGGAATAAAATCCACTTAGTTCCGTTGTATATTGGGAAATAAATGCTCAATACAGAGCGAATTGTTTTTAAGGAAATCACGAGTCTTGCAAGTCTCGGCTTATTCTTGTTACTGTTTTGTATTTCCCAGATAAGTTTTGATAATAATTTATGTTTAGTTTTTAAAAAGGTACAAAATAATCACCTCGTTTTAACTCCCTTCTCTCTTATTTCTTTCTCTAGAAAAAAACCATAACCCTCCCACCGATTCTTGACGCCGCCTCAAGTTCTGGCTGAACAGGATGGTTACAACCACTGGTTCTTCTACTTCCCTTCTTTTCTTTCTCAGATGGAACTTTCATGGTGAAGACTTTGGGCCCAGTCTAGATCTAAACCCAGATCCAATTCTAATTTAGATCAGGTGCCTTGGGTTTAGACTCCTTCGGCTCACGTTGACACTTATTTCACTAAGAGATTATTGTTTCGCGACGCCGTCAACGTTTTTCGCATTGGGTGTTGGTGGTTTTGCAATTTTTGGTGTAGATATTTTGAAGGTGGTGGCGGTGGTACATTGCCAACGTAGAAGAGAGTGAGTGGCTGCTAGTTGCGATGAGTGTCTGTGAATGGTGCCACAGAATTGTGACAATGGAATGAAGATCTGATGATTATGAGGCGATGGATTTGGGGACTTATGCATGCAACTGAAGGTTGGTGGGTTGGCTTGCCAAGGTGAATCCATTGTCATGGTGGACTGCTGACGGTTCAACCTTTGATTGGATCTATTTTTAGTGTGTACATGTGTATTTTGGTTGCTTTATTTTTCTTGTTGTGTTTGATTTTATTTCACGCGAGGGGTGTTGCTCTTAGAAAAATCATTGCAGTCGAGTTGGTAGCTCTTAGGCAAGTTGATTGGAGTTTTGAGTTTGTAGCTCTTGGGCAATTTTACTGCAGTTTGAGTTTTCTCATGCCCAGAATGGAGGTGATTTAGGAAGTGGCCAGATTAAAGCTGATGGGGTTTTAGTGGAGTTTTTCGGGATGTGACACAAATGTGGTTGTGCTTTGTTATTGCCTGATGGCATTTCGGGTTGGTTGTTCGGGTGGTGCACCTATCGGTTCGTCCCTGGTGTGTTTATTTGTTTGGTTAGTTCTAGGTTAGTACTCTGTGTGGCTGTAATACTCCCCGACTTATGTCAGCGTGGATCTTCCTCCTAGACAAATTATGTATTTTTGCTAGGAGGTCTTCTTGGCGTTGGCAATTGATTGTTTCATGTAATAGTTTGTTGAGTTTTAATATAAGATTTTTCTTTTGAGAAAAGTTGATGTATAATTTTTGTTATATTAATATCATGGTGTTATGAACATAGTAACGATTGAAGAAAATAAAATTGTCGGTGAGAGGACCCTAAATTGGAGAAAAAAAGGGAACGAGAGTGATTGATGGAGGGGGTTAAAGAAGAAGCGCATGGGTCGACTGATGATAAATTGGGCCAAGTTGGGCTGTCAGATTATATCAATTAGAATTCTTTGATTGTTAATTAGTTTTGGGCTAACTGTTTGAAGCACATCTATTTAAGTTAGCATTTTAATTGTGTTATGTCCCTTATGAAAGATTGTGTTCTCAAGTTGTTAGGCATATAATGTCGGGAGATGGGAATGAACAACAACTTTTGCAGAGTAACAAATTGTATCCCAATTCTAGCTTTCTTCTCAAGTTTCCCCTATTTCTTCTCCAAATTTCCCTCATTTATTAGTTACAATTAATTACAAAAAATTAAAAAAACAATAAGAATAAAACTATACACTACATTTGGTATCCCAGAGCACCAATCTTGATTATGTTTAATGGTACATTCCATTGAGACATGGAAGAATAAGAGAAGCAACAGAACTAAGATTGCAAGAGCAAATAATGGGAGTCAGTGAAGAGCTTTGTGAGTAGCTATCGGACATAAACATTAAGTATGGGCATGTCACTAGCAATTTAACAGCTACTCAGTTCTAGTTGCAAAATTTAGAAAAAAAGGAAAAGGGGTTGTAGTGGACGAACTATTCTGGGGGTTCCATATTCGTGATCTTCAAGGAAAGGCAACGCATCTTGATCACAACCCTTGCCAAGAACCGGGCTCTAGTGAGACCATGCTGGCACCCATATGGTTAGTCCCTTACCTAAGATTGACTTTCCAAGGCTCTATGGTTGTAACCCTAGATCATGGGTTTTTAAATGCAATAACTACTCCAAGATCATAACAAACATTCCAGATGCACAAAAAATAACTCTTGCATCTATGCATTTTGAGGAGAAGGCACCAGAATTTCAATGCTAAACAAGAGGATGTCAGTTGGGTACAGTTTTTAGAAACTATTTCTACCAGGTTTGAGGAACTCAAAGAAGCCAAGATTATTGCAGAGTTCAACAAACTCAAGTAACAAGGGGCTTATAATGATTATGTAGAGAGGTTTGAAGAACTCAAATCCTATATGTTGTTAATGAACAGCGGAGGGTATTCATAAGATTATTTTGTTGCAAGTTTAAGTGGATTGAATGAAGATTCAAAGGTCTTTATGAACATGTTTGAGCCTAAATCACTATAGAAAACCATAGACCTTGGCAAGAAACAACAACAAACCCTAGAAACCATTTCCAAAAAGTGCAAAGCTCCCACTAGACTCAATACAGGCACCTACAACCAGTGTAAGAAACCAGAATCCCCTACCTCTACCATCAATTGGACACCACCAATCAACTCAGTTAAGACCCCACTTAAACTCGTGTTTACTTTTGAAATGGTTGCAAGGAGATAAAAAAGATTGTGTTATAACTGTGATGAACAGTTCACCTATGAAACAGGGTGTAAGCAAAGGATCACCTACATGATCATGTCATAAGAATAAAATGAACATGCATACCATCAAGATTTCTCCCTTGATAATGGAGAAAATGATAGAACTACTTATACCATAGAAGAGGTTCAAATGGCATTAACTGCACTCATTGGTGAAATAGTCTTATGGCCATGAGGTTATATGGTCAGTGTGGGGAAAACCAACTCAACATTATTATTGACTCTGGAAGTACCTTGAGCTTTATACAAGAAAGCATTACCAAGAGACTAAAATGCCAGTTGGAGCAAGATAAACCACTATTAGTGAAGGTTGCAAATGGGCAAAGAATGGTTAACTCACAAAAGGTCAAGGATTTTAAATGGAAGATGTATGGTCATAAATTTACTTATCCTCTCAGGTCAATACTAAATGAGGTATGCACCATGATACTAGGAGAGGATTGGTTATAATCATTCACTCCTATTGAGTTAGATTATGAAAATATGACAGTCAAAGTTATCTCGTAGGGAATAGGGTTCAGTTTCAGGCTATGTGTTAGAAGAGTTTTTGTGGTGTTGAAATAAATCAAAAGGTTCATGGCTTGGTAATATCGGATTTCAATTCAATTGAAGGTTTCAAGGTGTTTCAAGCTTAGAAAATAAAGGGAGATTAAAAATAAAGCAAATAAAATAGCTAACTCCAATGAAACATGCAAATGACTAACTAAAAATGTAAAATGCAAGTGGTTCGGATGCCTTGGTCGTATGACTTCAATGAAATTGCAAGAAAAATCGAAAATTTAGCAAGAACAAACAATGTTTCACCAAGTACAAGCATGCAAGCAAAAGGTACAACAATGCATAAAAACTCAAATAATGGAAATAAGCAAAAATTGAAAGCATGAATGGATAAAGCAATGAAAATAGACGGGAAAGTTTAGATATTTTCGAAAAATAACAAGCAACGAAGCCTAGATCTAGGATTAAGCATGAAACAAAGCATGAAAATTAAATTGCAAATAAAGCATGTGAAAAACTCAAAATCAAGATGATCCAAGACCCGATCTTTGATCCAGACGTGTCACTCATCTAGATTCCATAGCCAATTCTTAAGATCTAACATGAATTCAAGGTACTAAGACAAAAAGAATAAAATGAAGAAAACTGCATGAAACATATGAAATTACGTAAAATTAAATGATCTAGACCTCAATCTATGATCTAGTTGTGTCACTCAACTAGATTCCATGGATGATTCACAAGATCAAGCACAAATTCTAACACCTAAGGGAAAAAGCATAACATAAATGAAGAACAAAGCATGAAATTAAAAGAAAGCTTACTAAAATTAAATGGAGAATCCAAAAGCTTGATTGAAATTGCAAGGAATTAATAATCCAAGGGAGTACTTGAATCCTTGTTGAGCTTACAAACCCAAGGCAAAGCTTGAAATTAAATCTAGAGAGATAAAATAATCCCAAACCCAAGCTTGGGTTGTGTCACGGGGCACTTGTAGTGTATGTGCTAAAGAGCGCACCGTGCGGCTAGTAGTCGATTACGCTGACTACGTCCGCCTTAACTTGCTTGAATGCTTGGGCTGTGCGACGCACTCACGCCAGGGGCGCTTTAGTGGCACAACAAAGTTTGGAAGAACGATTCGAATTTTATTGATCACGAAAGCGAATTACAAATAGCGTTGATGGAGAGGGGAACGCTCCAGAGCAAAGCTTCTTCTTCTTAAAAATTATTCGTAGACCCTATTCCCCCTATAATAGGCTTAACAAAATAAAGCAAAGTAAACTGACTAGACATTCAAAGGGTTGTGGAAGCCCACCCCTTGCTACCGTAGTAGCGACAAAGAAAATATGTACAATAAATCCGAAAGTAAAACACCTACACTAAGGACTCTAACTTGGTGTGCGTTGAAGATCGGTCTTCCTTGTGAGGTTCCAGTCGACGGCCCGCTGAAATGGATGCGGGCCAAGCAATCACGGGCTTTGAAGGGGCATCCCGTGACAGCTCTCCCCCACCTGAGTTGACGACATCCCCGGCTTCATGGAGTTCTTGTATGCGTCGATGAGTGGTTGAAATGCCTTGAGTGTTGTCTCCTTCTCCTAGGTGCTCTCCTGTAAGCTGCCTCCAAACCATTTGACGAGGTACTCCCTGTGCAGCTTCTTCCGCGCCCCCGTGTCTCGATGGTTGATGATCGCCTCTGCCACTCACTTCCCGATGCTTTGTGACAACTGCAGCTGTGGTCGACTGGGCTTGTTGCGGTTGGTGTTCTCCATATCGGCCTGGTACGGTTTGAGCTGTCTGACATGAAAGATGTCGTGTATGCGCCACCATGAGGGCAACTCCAGTTTGTAAGCTACCTTCCCAATGCGGCGAGTGATTGGTAAGGGGCCAATGTATTTCTGCATTAAGCGTGAATCTCTACCACAGGACGTTTTTGACATACTCTGGCTTGGGACCCTGACCATCACTTCATCCTCAATTTTATACTCTACGAAACAACATTTTTGGTCAGCATATTTCTTCATCCGCCACTGTGCCTTTTCAAGGTAACCGCGTGCCAGGTCAAGGTTTTGCTCCCATTCAAGGGAGAAGTTCTACGCTGAGGAGGTCCTGGAACCACGTGGGGTATCGATAGTGTGCGGGAGTAGCGGCTGCTGACCGGTACATATCTCAAATGGACTCCTATTAGTTGTGGAGCATTTCTGAGCATTGAAACATAGTTGTGCTTCATCTAAGATTGTCACCCAGTTCTTCTGATTAGCGCTAACAAAGTGGCAGAGATACTCCTCCAACATCGAATTGAAGCGCTCTGTCTGTCCGTCCGACTGTGGATGATACCTCGAGCTCATGTTCAGCTTGGATCCGAGCAAACGAAAGAGCTTGTCCCAAAAGTTGCTAGTGAATCGGGGATCCCGATCACTAACTATGTCCCTCGGTAATCCCCAATATTTGACGATGTGTTTGAAGAAGAGGTGAGCTGTCCCCTCTGCAGTAATGGACCTGGATGCCGGTATGAAAGTTGCATATTTGGAGAGCCGATCCACCACGACAATAACGGCATCGAGTTCCCCCACCTTTGGTAAGCCAATTATAAAATCCATCGACACACTCTCCCAGGGTCTCGTTGGCACTGGTAGTGGTTCCAACAATCCTGCCTTCTTCTGACGATCCGTCTTGTCCTGTTGGCACACCAAACATGTGCGTACAAAAGTGTCGATGTCATCTCGCATCTGCGGCCAGAAGTAGGCCCTCTGGACTAGGTCCACTGTACGCTCCTCTCTAGGATGGCCCGCCCATAGAGTGTCGTGGCATTCCGTAATAATTGATTTTCGCAAGTCCCCGCCCCTCAGAATGTATAGGCCGTCGCCTTTTGTCCTCAAGACTCCATTGTCCACCCAAAATTTTCGGGACTTGCCTTTCTCCACCAAATTCACCAGGCACTGAGCTGTGTGGTCCGTCTTCATTAGCTCACGTACTTGGTCCAATAGCTGAGTAGAAATCCTACTCGATGTAAGCGCTGCCACTGTCTGCGTTTCTGTTAAGTCTGCCCGACTTTGACAAATCTGGTAGGGCTAACACCGGGTCGGTGGTGATAGCTTGCTTCAACTTCTCAAAAGAACCTTGGCATTGGGTCGACCGATTCCAAGTCTCCGTCTTCTTTGTCAAATCGGTCAGAGGTTTAGCTATTTTTGAGTATCCCTTCACAAATTTAATATAATAGTTGGCCAGTCCAAGGAACGATCGCACTTCGTGAACATTACCTGGTGGCTTCCACTCGTCAATAGCTCGAATATTTGTAGGGTCCATACGTATCCTACCCCGTTCAATGATGTGRCCCAAGAAACTGATGTTCTCATGGGCAAAGCAGCACTTCGAAGGTTTGGCTTAGAACTGATGCTCCCTAATTCTTTTGAGGACCTTGCGAAGGTGCTCCAGATGATCCGCTAAGGTTTCACTGTAAATGACAATGTCGTCCAGGTACACCACTACGAACTCATCCAAAAACCCACGGAGTACCTGGTTCATGAGGGTGCAGAAAGTAGCTGGAGCGTTGGTCAACCCAAAGGGCATAACTAAAAACTCGTAGGCTCCATATCGCGTCACAACTGTTGTCTTCGCTTCATCTCCTTATTTTATCCGAACTGTACAATACCCAGACCTTATATCAATCTTGGTGAAGAACTTAGCTTGACCGAGCCGATCGAAACAGTCTGCGACGAGTGGAATAGGATATTTGTTCTTCACTGTGAGCTTATTCAAAGCCCGATCATCACAACAAAACTGAAGGGAGCCATCTGACTTCTTTTGGAACAAGACAGGGGTTCCGTAAGGCAACTTCGCTGGTCGAATGATCCCACATTTGAGCATCTCCCTCAACTGCTTCCTAAGCTCCACAAGCTCAGGCTGCGTCATACGGTACGGTGCCCTAGAGGGTGGTTTTGTACCAGGCACCAACTCAATCTCATGATCTACCTCTCGCTTTGGTGGTAACTTGCGAGGTAGCTCGCTTGGCATCACATCTTCGAACTCGGTCAGAAGACCTTTTACTACATCGGGTATTGGTCCTGACCGCTCTTCAAACTCTTCAAATCTGATAGTGCAGAGATAAGACGGTTCATCATGCGTACAACCCTTCTTAAACTGCATCGCCGACACACTCCTTACTCCTTGGTTACCCGCTTGGAGTGGGATGATATCAAATTTTTCCCCCATCATCAGCAGAGTATTTGCATGGGGAAACACTGCAGTCCTTATGTCTCTTAAGAACTCTAGACCCAAGATGAGTTTGAAGTCATCCATCATAACCGCCGATAAGTTTATCCTTCCCTCAAATGGACCAACCTTGATGGATACGTGCTTGGCCACTCCAGCAATAGGCTGAGCGGCTGAATTGATAGCTTTTACCTTTCCGACCCCTTTCTCTAACACAAGTCCGAGTCTCTCCACCTCAGTACTTGCAACATAGTTGTGCGTGGCGCCAGTGTCGATCATGGCGCGAATGTTTCTCGCATTGATTCTTACTTCAATGAATAAGAGTCCCCGACTCTTCGGGGTGCTCGGTCCCTTCTCTCTCTTAGAAGGAACGGTGTATGTCGTTAATCCGAACTTTTGTGTTCCTTTCAAAATTAAAATCTAGTTAAACAGTGGCGTCTACTTTTGAAAGGGTTTTAGTTCGCCCGCAAGAGAACGGGGTCACTTGTAGACTGGCAAGTTAACTCGAGTCGATCTATCGAGGAAGACTAATCGGAAATAGTTTTTGTGTTTGTTTATACGAACGAGAAAATAATAAAAAGCTAATCTAAACACTCAGACAAAAGGGTTTTTAGAATTTTAATAACTAAACGATGATTTATACTACGAGCAATTTAAACTATTCTCGCAAGGAGAGCGTCAATCACCATGCAAGAACTTAACTAAAGTTAATAAAAGATTTAATAACGAACTTCAACTTTTAAAAGATTAATAAATGGGGGTCTAGGGCCTTGTAGTCGTCTCCACGACCGCTTAGGCATTTCATTGAACACTTAGTCTACGAGTTGGGGTTGTCAATCCCAACGTATAGATTAAACGCCCGATGACTCCAAACGATGGTTCTAAACATTTCCAAGCACTAGACCCATGATTTCTACTCAACAACCATTGACAAATCCAATATCACAAGCCCAATAAACGATAATAGACATCAACTAGTTAACCAACACAATTGTTCACCAAATGATTCACAACAATCCAAATGTAAACGATTCAAGTAAATCATCTAAACACAATATCCAAACAACATTACTAAAAATTAAAACAAACTAATGAGAACTAAGTTTATAAATTACTAAATTGGAGAAAGGTGATTGTCACTATGATGAAATACTTGCCAACTCCATCTATTCCGGAGATATGATGAACCACGCTGGGATTCTGGAAGCTTGTCACGAAACTCCAATTTCAACGATTAACGATAGCCAATCTAACATCTATCTAAAATATGAAAACTAAGGTTTTAATTGGAAAAAAAGGGAAATAGAATGAAAAATAATTCAAGAACACTCATGGGTTGTCATCCCCAAGAGGTTCGAGATGGTCTTCTCGACCCGGCTTTTCACGAACCGGATGAGGGATTATTGGTTCCCGAATGGAATCCTAGTGTAATTTCGTGTCTCTGAATGTGGCTGAGTTCTTGGCCTTTTGTAGCCATCAAATAGCCCTTCCGTAACTGAAAATCTCCACAAAATCCGAGTTTGTAACGCTTTTGTCCGATCGGATGGATTCTGCCAGATTTTCTAACACTGGGTTTTGACACTGGGTAACCCAGTGTGGATGACAGACCCAGTGTCAAGTGTAATATACCAAATCAGGGCCCAATTTCTTTGAAACTCCACTCGCAGGCCCACATTCGTCCACCTTAACACCGAAAAACTTCAAAATACCTAAAATAAACATAAAATGTGGTAAAATAAGTCGGAGATACATAAATACAAAAATATGCTCAATCAATCCAACTTATACCCCAAATTAACAACAAATCTAACTAAAACACTAGCCAAATATACCAGAAATCGTGACAAATATGTGCGAGTCAACCACCCCATGCTTTATTGGTTTGTTCGTCCTCGAACAAACGAAAGAATCAAAACCACGTAAGCATGAAAGTAGCTAGATCAAAGAGTCATGTTGTGCATACAATATAGTTTTGCAAATATAAACACTTTTGTCGAAAACTCTTAAGCTAAGCTCGTGTTACCTTTTCACCTTGAAATCAAAAGAATGCATCCTCAAAAAAGGGAAATATATATAATGGTGCACTCATTCGCTCGTGTTCTTCAAAAGGTAAGTGTATATGCTCGGATCAACATAGACATGCATTCAACGACTCATGAAAATCAAAGACTCGTACATCGCATATGTGTGCACATTTAATCAAGAATCGGATTAGGACTTTCTAGGGTTGTAATGTAGGCTCTTTGGTAAGGTATGTCATATATAAAGATGTGTGGCTAACTTGCAAACAAACGCAATCAATAAATCACTCAATCCAAATTTTAAGCATAGAGCAAAGCTTGCTCCTCATTCCTCCCAAAACAACCATATAACGCTATTCTTAGCCTTTTATAACTAGGGCTATGTCTCTCCCAAAACTGAATAAACTCGCCCGATTTTAAGGAACAAGGGTGTTAGTTCCTTCTATACTCGTTTACCTTTATAAATAGGCCTTATTCTTAATCAAACTCTTTTTCTTCTTCTTTTTTTTTATATATTTCTTTTTTTCTGCTTCTTTTTCTTCTTTTTTTTTTAATAGTGTCCCACTAATTTCCCCCCTGCATTCGTCATATCTCATTAACCACTGATAAATAAAACTCTCATCTCACAAACTTAAACGAAATAAGAGCTACAATTATGCTCATGGCTTACAAAGAGACGGAATAAAGGCTCAAAGGGGCTCATTAGGAATTTATAGTGATTTTTATTTTTGAATATAGCCGGAATCGGGTTTTATATGTGCCTATCGTCATTTCCAAAGCCAAATATACACATGCGACTTTAGAGACTTCTCAAAACACTTATCGAATCAAAACATGAAATGTTGATAAACACACAAGGCTCCTTACTAGGGTTTTATTCAAATTTTGAAAACAAGGTGATCGAGTTTTAAAAAGCTTCGCAAAATTGCTAACGACTAAGTGTTATTTTAAATAAATATATATAAGTAGGTTTTGAAAAATTTTGCACTAAACAAGCTCAAAAGACTCTAACGAAAGATCACACAATACATGATTTCGACAGGTAAGCCAGTACAAACACAAATAAGCATGAGAATGATTTCAACAAAAGTTGACAAAAATAGTTGGTTAATACGCACGTCGTCACAAAGAAAGACTCACACAGAACCATTTGACCTAAATGACTACGCATGCATAATGTGACTCCCCCCTCCCCTACAAACAAAGGTAAGCAATGTCCGCATTGCTATTATACAAATTAACCCAAGGAAAAAGGAAAATGTCGAATAAATTGTCATGCGAATAGTTAGACGAATGGTTTAACAAACACTCAAGCACAAAACACATAACAAAATCACTAAAAATAAAAAACGAGAGTTAGGATAGAAAGTGATATAATATTGGGGCTCGGGCCCGCCTAAGTTTCCATGCCGTCTAGAGGGAAAGATGGAACTTTACAAATGGAGCGATGGTTTCAAGTAAGTTTGCTGCCTCCATCCGACCGGTCACTGCACCACTCCGTCAGACAACAGTCCAGTGTGTTTTGTCCGACCGGTCATCTTCTCTCATCCGGTCGGTCAGCAGTCCAGTGTGCTTTGTCCGACCGGTCAATTCCTCTCATTTGATCGGATGTCCTGAAAATGAAAATCTTCCACACTTTTCCTGCACAACTCAACAAACTATTACCACACCTATCCAACTCAAGTTAATCAAAACCAAAAATATGTACAAAAATGGTTTTTTTTTGAATTAAGCTAGAAAAATGATACCTTTGGTTACCTCCCAAGAAGTTCAATTTTTAACGTCTTTTGCTCGACGACTTACAAAGGTGATGTTATCCGGGATCCAGAAATAAATGACGATTGTGCCACGCCTTAGTGTTCTCTAAGAGTAAGAGCGTGTAATGAAGATCATGAAGGTGGGCACGACGATCAGGTCCCATGATTAGAGAAATAAAAACTTTAACCGGCTTTGGAGGTCGAAAACGTGAGTAATCGATGACCAAAAATAGATTCAAAGTCAGCCTGAGTGTGGGACAATGCTCGGTCGCCGGAATGACTAGGAGATCGGTCGAACAGAAGGAATAATCATTGACCGTCCAAAACTCCTTTTCGATTGCCTCTTCTACCGCCTCAACATTAACATTGGTCAAAGCATTGGGTAGAATGCAAAGAGCAAGTAAGTCCGAGTTGCCAATATCCTCACACGGAACCTCCAATGGCAACACCCTTAGAATATTACCCAAAACATCATAATCAATCTCAAAAGAGGCGATCTCAACCAAATCCTCAATCTCCATCTCCTCACACAACTCTCCCAAACAAGCATTCAAGCTTGAATCACCAAACTCCAAGGTGGGCTCCACTACATCAAAAGTTTYKAGCTCYTAAGARATATGCTYCTCCACTTCATCACGGGTGACTGAGTAAGAYTCATTATCGAGTGGGGCATCGGGATGATAGTGGATTTGTTGGTAGTGGTCGGGAGGAAAAGGTAGAGTATAGTCTTCATATCTTGGGTAGTAGGGATTTGAGACGAAAAGTGCACAAGAGTCGTAGGTTGAGTAGTTCTAAATGACTGAAGCTTCCTCTTGTGGCTCTTCGTCAAATATCACTCAGCATGCATTCGTCAAATGTCATCGTGATCCGCAGCGATCACATTCTTCAATCTCCTTCTTCGATAAGGCTCGACTTGCTAGCTTAGCTTTCAGGGATGCTATTTCTCTGGTCAATTCATCGATCCTTTTGTGTCTTGAAGTGTATGAATTTGAAGATGTATCCCACTCAGGCGAATAGAATGTCTCCATGAACCAATTGTATAGTTCCTCCCACGTCCCCGAGGAATCGGGTTCTGAATGCATAAATAATTTTCTTGCCCGACCCTTCAACGTGTAGAGGAAGAGTCGCACCTTCACCTCATCCATCGTAAGGCCTAAAAGAGGGAACGTTCGGGTAATGGACTCGTACTCTTGGATGAGATTAAGTGGATACTCACTCGCGAGCCCATAAAATACCGGGAGTTGCTCATAGTAGAACTCATCCGGATCATAGTCTCGCATCGCTTGACTCCATTGAGTGGTCGGTCGAAGATCAAAACAAGCGTACGGGTTAGACATTCTTCTCTCTCTCTTTTTTTTTGAAACGGTTTATTGAATCTCGGCCTTGGTGTCGAGGTACCTTGCATACACAACACTCACACACAAGATCAAACGCACCGGTGGATAATAACAAAAATGAACCAAAAGAAAAAATACAAACGAGCACGAAACAAAAACAAAATGAATAAAAACACGAACAAAGATCACGAAGAACAAACACAAAAATTACAACCTTTAGCCTTCCCCGACAACAGCGCCAAATTTCGAGCCAAACTTTTATGTTCCTTTCAAAATTAAAATCCAGTTAAACAGTGCGCGTCTACTTTTGAAAGGGTTTTAGTTCGCCCGTAAGAGAACGGGGTCACTTATAGACTGGCAAGTTAACTCGAGTCGATCTCTTGAGGAAGACTAATCGGAAATAGTTTTTGTGTTTGTTTATACGAACGAGAAAATAATAAAAAGCTAATCTAAACACTCGGACAAAATGGTTTTGAGACTTTTAATAACTAATCGATTATTTATACTACGAGCAATTTAAACTATTCTCGCAAGGAGAGCGTCAATCACCATGCAAGAACTTAACTAAAGTTAATAAAATACTTAATAACGAACTTCAACTTTTAAAAGATTAATAAATGGGGGTCTAGGGCCTTGGACTCGTCTCCACGACCGCTTAGGCATTTCATCTAACACTTAGTCTACGAGTTGGGGTTGTCAATCCCAACGTATAGATTAAACGCCCGATGACTCCAAGCGATGGTTCTAAACGTTTCCAAGCACTAGACCCATGATTTCTACTCAACAACCATTGACAAATCCAATATCACAAGCCCAATAAATGATAATAGACATCAACTAGTTAACCAACACAATTCTTCACCAAATGATTCACAATAATCCAAACATAAACGATTCAAACAAATCATCTAAACACAATATCCAAACAACATTACTGAAAATTAAAACAAACTAATGAGAACTATGTTTAGAAATTACTAAATTGGAGAAAAGTGATTGTCACTATGATGAAATCCTTGCCAACTCCATCTATTCCGGAGATATGATGAACCACGCTGGGATTCTGGAAGCTTGTCACGAACCTCCAATTCCAATGATTAACGATAGCCAATCTAACATCTATCTAAAATATGAAAACTAAGGTTTTAATTGGAAAAAAAGGGAAATAGAATGAAAAATAATTCAAGAACACTCATGGGTTGTCATCCCCAAGAGGTTCGAGATGGTCTTCTCGACCCGGCTTGTCACGAACCGGACGAGGGATTATTGGTTCCCGAATGGAATCCTAGTGATATTTACGTGTCTCTGAATGTGGCTGAGTTCTTGGACTTTTGTAGCCATCAAATAGCCCTTCCATAACTGAAAATCTCCACAAAATCCGAGTTTGTAACGCTTTTGTCCGATCGGATGGTCTCCCAGTCCGATCGGATGGATTCTGCCAGATTCTCTAACAATGGATTTTGACACTAGGTAACCCAGTGTGGATGACAGACCCAGTGTCAAGTGTAATATACTAAATCAGGGCTCAATTTCTTTGAAACTCCACTCGTGGGCCCACATTCGTCCACCTTAACACCGAAAAACTTCAAAATGCCTAAAATAAACATAAAATGTGGTAAATAAGTCGGAGATACATAAATACAAAAATATGCTCAATCAATCCAGCTTATACCCAAAATTAACAACAAATCTAACTAAAACACTATCCAAATATACCAAAAATCATGAAAAATACGTGCGAGTCAGTCGTAGTGTTCTTCGGGGACAAGGCATTGCACCAATGTCCCAATGCTCCGAGGCTAGGGTCTTCCTCGGACTCACCTTCCACGTTAGGTCCTGGTTCTTCGGATTCAGGTACCTGGTTTGCGGCAATACCCGCAATAGCATTCAATACTCGCCTGTTCGGACAATCTCTGACCGCATGCGGCCCATCACAGAAGAAGTACGTCTCCTTCTTCACGGTAGAACTCGATGCTTTATATTGTGTTGATGGTGGTTTACTCGGATTAGTACTATTACTCGATCCCCAACTTCCCTACGAATTTGTTGGCCCCCGGAAGGTGCCACTTCCTCCGTTGTATCCATTATACGGTTTGTAGGGTCGATATATCCCATTTGTGCGGACAGGAGTGCTTGTTGATGGGGTCGCAGAGGCTTTCTTAACTTCAGGCTCAAAATCAATTAATCGTTCTGCTGCCCCCATCGCGATGTTCAGATCATTTACGCGTTGACGTTTTAGCTCTGCCCTAGCATTGGGCAGGAGTCCTTCCATAAAGGTGAAGAGCTTGTATTTCTCGGACATATCACGAATGTCCAACATGAGAGTTGAGAAGGTCTTCACATAATTGTGCACCGATCCCGTCTGTTTGAGTGCTCTCAAGGCTCGACGAGCATTGTACTCGACGTTCTTTGGGAAGAATTGTAATTTTATTGCGTCCTTGAGATCCGCCCATGTTTTTAGTCGCACCCGACCATCTTGTATGTCCTGGTATTTCATCCGCCACCACAATTTTGCATCGTCCACCAAGTACATTGTGGCTGTCGCCACTTTCTTTGCCTCGTCCGTCATGTTGATGGCGAGGAAGTATTGTTCCATGTCAAAGAGGAAATTGTCGATTTCCTTCGCGACTCGATCCCCATTATACGACTTCGGGTCCGGTACCCTGGCACCGACCATGGGTGCGGGGGCAATAGAGGGGGCCATTTGCCACCGCCCGCTGAAGCAAGCCAATCTGAAGTGACATTGCTTCCATCTCTCATTTCATTTCGACCACGTTTACGTTCTCCCACTGTTGCTTCATCTCGACCAGGTTTGTGGCCTGGAGGGCATCGTTCAGCATGCGGCAAGCCGCCCGACTCTCATTCAATTGGTGCTGGAGGTCGTGTATTGCTGTTTCCATCTCGTACTGTTGTTTTCAACCCAGGGCCTCTATCCGTGGCCCATTTTTCCACTTCTACCATCCTTTCCTCAACCATGTTTAATCGTTGGTTCCCATTGGGAGCGCGAACCAAGTTCGCCGTCTCACTTGATTCTGATATTCTACCTCGGTCCGATGGATCTGGCCGAGGCTCTGATACCACCTGTCATGGGGCGCTTGTAGTGTATGTGCTGAAGAGCGCACCATGCGGCTAGTAGTCGATTACGCTGACTACGTCCGCCTCAACTTGCTTGAATGCTTGGGCTGTGCGACGCACTCACGCTAGGGGCGCTTTAGTGGCACAGCAAATTTTGGAAGAACGATTCGAATTTTATTGATCACGGAAGCGAATTACAATATGCCATCAAATTACAAATAGCGTTGATGGAGAGGGGGACGCTCCAGAGCAAAGCTTCTTCTTCTTAACAATTATTCGTAGACCCTATTCCCCCTATAATAAGCTTAACAAAATAAAGCAAAGTAAACTGACTAGACATTCGAAGGGTTGTGGAAGCCCACCCCTTTATACCGTAGTAGCGACAAAGAAAATATGTACATTACATCCGAAAGTAAAACACCTACACTAAGGACTCTAACTTGGTGTGCGTTGAAGCTCGGTCTTCCTTGTGCGGTTCCGATCGACGACCCGCTGAAATGGCTGCGGGCCAAGCAATCACGGGCTTTTAAGGGGCGTCCCGTGACAGGTTGGGAGGAGGTGTTTTACAAATTGAAAGAGAGGTTCTATTTATACAAGTTAATTAGGGGTAAATTGGTCAATTATGCCATATGAGCTTGGATCTCCATGTATTGATCAAATTTGACCCAAAATGGTCAAAATAGACCATTTGGGCCGAGTTGGGCTTGATTGGCTTGGCTAAATTGCAAGGTGGCTCGACATGGGCCGAGATGGCTTGGCGCTGGGCGGGCTGGCTCGGTCGTGGTCGGCAGGAGCTTGCGGGCGTGGCCGGCAGGCGCTCGACAGGTGTGCGCAGGTGTCGGAAGGCACTACACGCAGTCGATCGACTGCCTCGGCAGTCGATCGACTGATCTCGGCAGGATTCGGCGCTGGGCGAGCTCTCTGTCGAGCAATCGGCGCAACTCTCGGCAGTCGATCGATAGCTCTCGGTAGTCGATCGACAGCTCTCGGCAGTCGATAGATAGCTCTCGGCGTTGAGTCTCGGCATGCTCGGTAGCTCTCGGCCAGCGTCGACAGGACCGCTCGGCAGCGCTCGACAGCTGCCGGCAGGTCTCGGCAGGCATGGTGCACGGGACTCGGCGGGCATGGTCGGACACTGGGTAACCCAATGTCATATCATGTACCCAGTGTCAGCCACATTTCTTCAATTCGAGCCCCGATTCCGCTAAAAACTCCAATCGTAAGCCCACACTTGACCATAACCAGACCAAAATACTTAAAAATACCTACATTAAATATTAAATTAAATATTTTTTTGTAAAATAACCATATTAATCATAAAATCGAAAAGAAACACGAAAAACAACAAAACGAGAAAACAAACAAAAAATCTAATAAAACTCGACTCAAAACTACTAAAATCAACATAAAATCCTAATTAAAAACATGAGAAAAACACCACTATTACATGCAAAATAACTACCCCACACTTATCGATTTGTTCGTCCTCGAACAACCTAAAGAATCGAGATTGTACATGCAATGAACCTTATGTAAGAAGAGAAACCCTTGTGCTTATCCTTATTGATATGATGGAAGTATCAACATAAACTCGCTATCGCCAAGCATTGCTTGTATTACTCTTTTTCAAATGCAAGCCAAATCGATGACTTCCTCACAAATGGAATTTTGAGGGTGTTCGCTCAAGTCGCTCAAGTGTATATAGGACGTGTTTACACTCAAGTCGGTCAATACATGCACCTTGTCAAGATTTTACAAATCGGACACTTAAAATTGCTCATAGTACATGACCAAATAAGAATCGAAATAGGTCTTTATTATGTGTTGTAATGTTGGCTCTTTGGTAATGTATGGAACATTTGGATATAGTGGCTAACACACGATAAAACGTGATCAATAACACACAAAATCCTAATTTCTAAAACCCGAAGCTTATAATCGCTTCACCTTTCCAAATTCACCAAACTCTCATTCGAAACCCTTTCATATTCTCACACGCTTTTCCGAATTTATTTCACAACACTTAGAAGCTTTTTGAATTTGATTCTTTTCACTAAAACTAGCCCTTTTTGAATTGGGCTTTTCGCTTGAACGCACGCTTTATCACTTTTCGTGATTTGTGTTGGAGTATTATTCTCTTTTTTTTTTTCTTTTTCTTTTTGTATAAGCCACTCAAAACCCGAAACCCACAATTTATTTCCCACACATCTCTCGTCAACTAACAATAAACTCTCCCACCTCACAAATTACGAAGATACAAGAGCTGAAAATGAGCTCGACTAATAAGAAACGGGATAAAGGCTCTAGGGGGCTCGTTTGGATTTTTTAGTAGCTTATATATATATATGTATATGTCCGGAATAAGGGTGATATATATGCCTCGAGGTCATTTTTGAATTCAATCATGTACGAGCAAAATCAAACCTCCTCAATGCAATTTCCATAAAAATGCAAGCAATCCGATAAATCACACCAGGCTACTCACTAGTTTGCAACGAATTTGGGAGCAAAATCAAAAGAGATTTTAGAGCTTTGAAATCTTTTCAAGAGAAAGTCTTGATTATATATATATATATAGGCGGTTTTTGGACGAAGCACAAAAATTCAACTCCTCACACAAGAGGCCATAAACATGCAAAAACCCGACAAGTAAACTATTCAAACTTTCAAGTATGTAGAGTTGTTTAACAATGTAATAAACACACAAACGACACAAAAATCGACTCAACCATATAAATGCGCAAATAGTAAGCGTCACTTCGCCAAGAATGCGTCACTTCACCAAGGTTCGAGTTAAGAACAACAAATCATGCTTGACAAAAACCGGGACCCTAACCAACTACCCACCCCACACTTAAACCATGCGTTACCCGCATTTTAATGAAAATCAAGTAAAAGGAGGGGGAATAGAAACTTCCTTAACCGAGCGAGTTTTGGTCGAGCTCGGTGGGGTCCACCTAGGCATCTAAGCAATCTAAGCAAAAGTCGAGCATGGCTAGTATCTCCCGTCTCCACGAACGCTACCACTTTTTATCAATCGTCCAATGGTCGATGTCGAAAAATAAAACCTAGAAAAGAGAATCACACAAAATCAAAACATAATAAAATATGTGCATAAAACGAAACCAAAGGTTCAAAAGAACCAAAACAATTTTTTTTTTTTGAATGTTTTTGGATTTTTTCAATTAAAGAAAGAAAGAAAGAAATGGAAAGAACTTGGGTTGCCTCCCAAGAAGCGCTTGTTTTACGTCATTAGCTCGACGTATTCCATTTTCGATCAAGGTGGGAAGATAACGGGAGGGTCCATCAAAATGATCTCCTCCTTGCCGGGAGGATCTACTCTTTGGAACGTCCTTGGCGCATTGCATAGTTCAAATAAAATCCGCCAAAAAGCAAACGTTCTAAATGGGCAAATGAAGCTCGTCTCGGCTAGGTCCTCGGGTGGAATGGTGATTTTAAAGTGACCCGATGACTCGTCCAAGAAATGATATGAATAATGGTCGGCTAGCTTATTCATCCTTTGATCGACAAACGGGGGAGGGAAATGTTCTCTCTTGGTAGCCGCTTTCAACTTCTTAAAATCGATCAACGTCCTCCAACACATTGTAGCCCTCGTGGCCAACAACCCTCCTTCTTTATCCTTAAGAGCTATCAAGCCACTCGTCTTGGGCACCATGTGAATGGGATTCACCCACTCACTCCCATCGAGTACGAACATCAAGCCCTCCAACAACAACCTCCACATCCCGACTCCATCATATCATCAAGAATCAAAATCGAAGGGGTAACCCTCTCGACCACTCCCGTTTTCCAATGAATAGCATCCTTAAGGATTTTAAACCCTTCAACCATCCTCTTCTCCCCTTCTTCCCGGTGCGAGTTTGCAAGGATAATAATCGACTTTCTTTCCTCATCCTCCTCAAGATAATCATCTTTTTCTCCAAGCTTATCAACAATAACCCCCACCTCCCCCTCTAAAAAGTCGTCGTTGTCCTCAACGACACAACGAGAATCATCTCCACACAAAACGGGGTCAAATAGAGGCACAACGGTCTCATCAAGTAGAACAATGGGCTCATCCTCACAACATCCTCCAATATCAACGTTCGGGCCAACCTCTTCCTCATTGCTCCTCTCCAAACAAATTCGTTCGACCGTGGCCTTGATGAAGTCCATATACACCCACTCTTCGCAAGATTGTTTTGAAGTGAAAGGTAAGGGGTCAAGAGGGGTAAAAATACTCGGACTCGAAACCATGGCTTCCTCCATCGGTGAGACAACCGAATCAACTACCCCACACTTTTCAAGGAACGTGACCGGAAGAGTAGGCGAAGGTAATGGGTCCACGTGAGAAGTAACAAGAGGATCGTGAAGCAGCGGTGGGGCAAAAGATGGAGTGGTACCACCGGGTCCCACACAAGGAGGAATTGGGCTCGGGCAAGACATTTGAGCGATTTGAGCCTTTATTGTCGCTATTTTCATCTTCAACTCAAGCTCCCTTGAGGATAAAGCCATGTTCACATCATAATCATGTGAATACGTCGGAGGAGGAGTCTTTCACTCAGGAGGGCCACTTGGGACAATGTAGCTCCCACCTCCAAATAACTCATAAGGATCGGGAGTCGGCGGTGGAGTAAAAGAAGGCGTAGCCTAAGCGGGTCCCACCGGATATCCATGGTCTTCATACACATCCTCTAAAAGGCAAGAGTCAGTAACATGACCACGCAATCCACACAATCCACATCCCAAAAAAGGTTGGTTAACATCCCTCATAGTACGGATGGGGGGCCACTTATCTCATAGGAGCTCGGACCGCCAAACGCCTCATAATCCTCGTGATCTTTAGCGGTTAAAGGGGGAAGTCGGGGAACACCAAACGAGAAGGGAAACGGAGTTTGCATATTCGGATAAGGATTTGAAGCACCATACCCTCCGGGAGAACAATTCATACCCACGATGCCACCAAACATAACATGGTTTGCACCATGCCCTCCCATGTTGGGTTGCCCATAACCATAACCACCATTGGCAACGTGGTTTGCACCATGCCCTCCCACGTTGCCATACCCATTATACAACATCTCATTCCCAATATGGTTTGCACCATGCCCTCCCATGTTGGGAATATATCCACCATAGTTATAAGGACCTTGCATACTTAAAGAAAAAGCGTCAAATACCAAAGAAAGCTAAAAACACAATGAAACGGCAATTAAATCGAAAGCCTTAACCAAGCCGTGTCGCAACGGCGCCATTTTGTTAGAAGAGTTTTTGTGGTGTTGAAATAAATCAACGGGTTCATGGCTTGGTATTATCGGACTTCAATTCAATTAAAGGTTTCAAGGTGTTTGAGGCTTAGAAAATAAAGGGAAATTAAAAATAAAGCAAATAAAATAGCTAACTCCAATGAAACATGCAAATGACTAACTAAAAATGTAAAATTCAAGTGGGTCGGATGCCTTGGTCATATGCCTTAAATGAAATTGCAAGAAAAATCGAAAATTTAGCAAGAACAAACAATGTTTCACCAAGTACAAGCATGCAAGCACGAGATACAACAATGCATAAAAACTCAAATAATGCAAAAAAGCAAAAATTGAAAGCATGAATGGATAAAGCAATGAAAATAGACGAGAAAGTTTAAATTTTTTCGAAAAATAACAAGCAACGAAGCCTAGATTTAGGATTAAGTATGAAACAATTCATGAAAATTAAATTGCAAATAAAGCATGTGAAAAACTCAAAATCAAGATGATCTAAGACCCGATCTATGATCTAGACGTGTCACTAATCTGGATTCCATAGCCAATTCTTAAGATCTGACATGAATTCAAGGTGCTAAGACAAAAAGAATAAAATGAAGAAAAATGCATTAAACATATGAAATTACGTAAAATTAAACGATCTAGGCCTCAATCTATGATCTAGTTGTGTCACTCAACTAGATTCCATGGATGAATCACAAGATCAAGCACAAATTCTAACACCTAAGGCAAAAAGCATAAAATAAATGAAGAACAAAGCATGAAATTAAAAGAAAGCTTACTAAAATTAAATGGAGAATCCGAAAGCTTGATTGAAATTGCAAGGAATTAATAATCCAAGGGAGTACTTGAATCCTTCTTGAGCTTACAAACCCAAGGCAAAGCTTAAAATTAAATCTAGAGAGAGAAAATAATCCCAAACCCAAGCTTGGGTTGGGAGGAGGTGTTTTACAAAATGAAAGAGAGGTTCTATTTATACAAGTTAATTAGGGGTAAATGGGTCAATTATGCCATATGATCTTGGATCTCCATGTATTGACCAAATTTGACCCAAAATGGTCAAAATAGACCATTTGGGCCGAGTTGGGCTCGATTGGCTCGGCAAAATTGCAAGGTGGCTCGACATGGGCCGAGATGGCTCGGCGCTGGACGCGCTGGCTCGATCGTGGTCGGCAGCTGTCGGCAGGAGCTCGCGGGCGTGGTCGGTAGGCGCTCGATAGGTGTGCGCATGTGTCGGCAGGCGCTGCGCGCAGTCGATCGATTGGCTCGGCAGTCGATCGACTGATCTCGGCAGGATTCGGCGCTGGGCGGGCTCTCTGTCGAGCAGTCGGTACAACTCTTGGCAGTCGATCGACAGCTCTCAGCAGTCGATAGATAGCTCTCGGCGCTGAGTCTCGGTAGCTCTCGGCCAGCGTAGACTGGACCGCTCGGCAGCGCTCGGCAGCTGCCGGCAGGTCTCGGATGGCATGGCGCGAGGGACTTGACAGCTCTCGGCGGGCATGGTCAGACACTGGGTAACCCAGTGTCATATCACGCATCCAGTGTCAGCCACATTTCTTCAATTCAAGCCCCGATTCCGCTAAAAACTCCAATCGTAAGCCCACACTTGACCATACCCAGACCAAAATACTTCAAAATACCTACATTAAACATTAAATTAATTAGTTATGATTAAAATAACCATATTAATCATAAAATCGAAAAGAAACACGAAAAATAACAAAACGAGAAAACAAATAAAAAACCTAATAAAACTCGACTCAAAAACTACTAAAATCAACATAAAATCCTAATTAAAAACACGAGAAAAATACCACAATTACATGAAAAACACTATGACCACAAAGGTGGAATGTAAGGTCATTTCTGGGCCCTCACTCTACAAGATGATGCATGAATATTTTAGCTCATAGATAGAAGAAGTATTTTGAGTTATAGTATATAACACAAAGAAGATGGAGAAACTACTTGAACCTAAACTACAAAGATTGACAGGGGAATACAAGGATGTATTTGAAGAGCCAAAAGAATTGCCACTTAGTAGAGGGGTGGAGCATCAGATAATTAGCAAGCCTGAGTGAACACCTAAACACCAATATCCCTACAGAATCACTCATGACCACAATTATGAGATTGAGAAAATTGTAAAAGAGATGTTGGCTTCTTGAATCATTAAAGACAGTAAGAGGTCTTATTTTGGTAAAAAAGAAGGATGGAACATGGAGAATATGTGTGGACTACAGATAGCTCAATGAACTCACCATTAAGCATGATTACCCCATACCAATAATAGATGGATTACTTTATGAGCTATATGGGGTTAAGTATTTCTCTAAGATAGACTTAAGGTTAGGTTACTTCTAGATTTTGATGAAGCCTACACACAGGTATCTCACTGCCTTCATCACCCATAATGGCCACTACGAATATTTAGTGATTCCTTTTGGTCTATGTAATGCTCTTACTACCTTTTGGCATTTAATGAATAAGGTATTTGGGGAATTACTGAGGAAAAGTGTGTTGGTGTTTTTTGATGATATCATGTTTTACAACATGAAATGGGAGGATCAGCTCTATCACTTAGAACATGTTCTAGGATTACTCAGAAGTAACCAACTATATTCTAAGCAGATTAAATGCCATTTTAGGCAGACATAAATAGAGTACTTGGGGTGTATTATTTCAGAGAAGGGTGTAGCTACAGATCCTCAGAAGATAGCAAGCATGGTGAGTAGTCCAATACCAATTACTGTTAAATAATTGAGAGGATTTTCGGTCTTGACAGGTAATACAGGATAATACAGGAAGTTTATTAGGGAATATGGGCTGATCATCAAACCCTTAATAGATTTGTTGAAGAGGAATAGTTTCAAGTGTAACTCTAAAGATGAGGTGGCATTCAGGAAATTAAAGGAAGCAATGGTCACGACACCTATGCTTGCCTTACCAGACTTCTCTCAACCCATTGTGGTTGAGACTGATGATAGTGGTGCAGGAGTGTGGGTTGTGCTGATTCAACAAGGTAGGCCACTATATATTTATGAAAGAGAATTCCTATGTATTGATGGTTATTCATAAATGGAAATAGTATCCATAGGGTAATAAGTCACTGAAGTACCTTTAGGACCAGAAAGTTATGGATGCAGTACATCAAAAGTGGATCACTAAGTTGTTGGGGTTGGACTATGAGATTCAGTATTAAAAGGGAAGTGAAAATCGAGCAGCTGATTACTTCTAATTAGATTCAAGGGGTAATCAATAGCTATTTGGAAGATACCTATTTCACTAAGATCATTGAGGCTAATACAGTCAACCCTGCTGCTTATCCTAATTTCACATTCATTGGTAGACTAATTATATAGAAGGGAAGGTTAATCATCGGAAATGGTTAGAACCTCAGACAGCTTATACTCAGAACCATGCATGGATCATCCTATGGAGGACAATCTAGAATACATGGTACATACATGAGATTGAAGGGGGCTTTCTACCCGCCTAATATGAAGGCTGGTGTGATTTCTTGGATCAAGGTCTGTGATGTATGCAAAATGAATAAATCAGACCATGAACCATAACCTTGGATATTGCAACCATTACCCGTTCCTGCATAGGCCTGGACACATATATCCATGGATTTTATATAGGGAAAGCCTAAATCTTCAGGAAAGGATATGATCTTGGTGGTGGTAGACATGTTCACCAAGTATGCCCATTTCATAGTATTATCCCATCTTTTCACAGCATAGGTTGTAAGTAAGCACTTCTTAGACACATTTTACAGGTTGCATGGGTCGCCAATCAGTTTGGCCACTGGCAGAGACAAGATTTCTAATAGATATTTTTGGAAGGAGTTGTTCAAAATAATGGGGGTTCAACCGGACATGTCCTCAGCCTATCATCACCAAACTGATGGTTAGACAGATTGGGTTAATCAATGTTTAGAGAACTACTTGAGATGCATGGTACATCACAACCCATAGAAATGGATGAAATGGATCTCATTGGCAGAATACTGGTATAATACCAACTACCACACCAGTTTTAAACTTACCCCTTTTCATGCTCTATATGGGTACCCACCTCCCACACTTTCCATTAAACCCTATCTGGACTCTACCAGTATTTAAGTACGTAATCATGCAGAGACAACATATGTTAACTATTCTTAAGGAGAATTTACTACAAGCACATAATTGCATGAGCATATATGCATACAAGCATCGCAGTGAGAGGCATTTTGAAACCGGGGATCAATTTTTTCTTAAATTGCAACTTTTTAGGTGAAATTCAGTGGAATTGATATTACGGACCTTATATAGTGATAGAGAAGGTAGGAGAGGTGGCTTACAACTTCGATCTTGTATAAGGCTCACGCATCCACACAGTATTCCACCTGTCGCTCCTCAAGAATAAACTGAGCTCAGACACTGTTCCTGCCCCCAAGCTTCCGTTGATCAATGAAAATGGTGATTTTACGGTAGCTCCGATAACATCCTTGGATTTTCCCACCATAATTAGAAGAGGGGAAGAAGATCCATAATACCTGATTCAGTGGTCTCCACACGACACGCAGAGCTCCACCTAAGAAGACGTCAAGTATATTCGTTGCAAGTTTTCGACTTTTGATCCTTGGGGACAAGGATCGTATTTTCTGGGGGGTATTGTTATGAACACGGTAAGGATTGAAGGAAGGAAAAATGGCTTTGAGAGGAACCCTAAATTGGAGAAAAAGGGGATTGATAGTGATTGATGGAGGGGATGAAAAAGGAAGTGCTTTGTGTCAATTGATAATAAATTGGGCCAAGTTGGGCCGACAAATTATATCAATTAGGATTAATAATTTGACTTTTAATTAGTTTTGGGCTGACTGTTTGAAGCTCATTTATTTAAGTTAGCATTTTAATTGTGTTTTGTCCCTTATGAAAGATGATGTGGTCCCAAGTTGTTAGGAATATAATGCCGTGAGATGGGGAATGAACAACAACTTTTGCAGAGTAACAAATTACATCCCTCTCCTAGCTTTCTTCTAAAGTTCCCCCCATTTCTTCTCCAGATTTCCCTCATTTATTTGTTATAATTATGTTCCAGAAAATTACAAAAATAATAAGAATACAACTATACACTACACATGGTAGTCAAAGCTTTTCTTAAATTAAATCTCCATCCTATTTTCCTTTTTTTTTTTGGAGAGAAATTGTAATGTATATATATCATGTTATGCCGATCCACAAATTCCATTGATATAATTAATCAACAACAAAAATGCGCAAGATATTTGTCGGGTGAAATAAGGTAAACACGCTCTTGATGAACCTAATCAAAATAGTCTTGATTTGGAGGGCAAGAATATTCAACATTTCAACAAAACAAAAGATATTTTTACACTCTATTTCAAAGTTTTTCCCAACATTTTTCAATGAGTATTTGGAATATAGACACAATTACACAATTAGTATAAAAGGGAAAATTATTTTTTGCAATCTGTATTATATGCATTATTATGCTTTGCAACCTAATATTTTTTTTATTGTCGGTTGCAACTCGTACTACACATGATTTATTAAATGCAACCTCGGCTCATTTTCCATTTAAAAAGTCACCGGGCTCACGTGCGTGTAACGCACGCATCATTTTGGTGGATGTTGTGACTGAATATGAGGTGGATGTTACAAATAACAAATCTCATGTAGTACAGGTTGTTATTTGTAACAAAGAGACTTCTGGTTACATTGTAAAACCCGTATCGTACAAGATGTAGAGAATTATTTTACCATAATTATACTATGTTTTTTATAATTATTAAATTTAACATTTTTTAAATAAGTATTAATTATAAGTTATTGTATTTTATTTATGTTTTTTTAAAATATTTTGAGCATAACTTTTTATTATTTTATAATAATTATATTTATTATTAGTCTCTTTTTCATATTATAAATAAGTATTTATAATTTACTTATAAGTTATTATATTTTGTTTATATACTTTGTTAATCTTTATAGTATCATTGTTTATATTTTTATAATACTTATGTTCCCTTTTTATGTTTTTTTTTTCATATTATAAATAATTATTTACGATATTTTCATAATTCTTTTTTATACATATTTTGCATAATCATTTTATATGTTTTTATGTTTTTTTAAACTTTTAGATTTATTAGCTAGGTATTCATAATTTAATTATAAGTTATTACACTTTATTTATCTGATTTTCTTTAAAAAAATAATATTATATTTTAATATTTGTTTACTAGTTTAATACCCGTGTATTACACGTGTTTATCAAAAGATAAATATAAAAAATATTTGTGATAATTAAAAACTCTTATGTAAAATGAAATATTCAAATGATGCATTCTCAACCCTTGCTTTGTACATGTCTAATTTATTTATTTATAATTATAATTATTAAAATTTTATTTTCATGTTTAGTTATTTACACACTTATAATAATTAAAAAGAAGTCACATTCTAAACCCGTGCCTAATCTATATATTTTAATTATTATTACGTTATTTTGTATTAAATATTTAGATTAAATTTGTTTATAATATTAATTACATTCTTTGAAAACCTAAATGGATGTCTATATCTCTATATCTCAACTCGTGTCGTATTGTACCGATATCTAATCAATATTTAATAATAATAATAATGATAATGATAATGATAATAATAATAATTTATATAATTTTATGTTTTTATGTTAGATTGAATTTATTACTAATACTTAGTTAAATACTTAGATTATTTCAAATAAACCTTAAATTACTTATATAGAATATCTAAAATTACAAAATTAAAATTATATTAACTTTTCTTATGTAATTTATATTTTAATTAAAATAACTAACTTAGATCTTTTCTACTAATTTTATACGACTTATTTGTATTTTTATATTAGGAGAATAAAAGGAAAATACTGAATTAGACAAGATATCATAAAAGAAAAATATGAAATTGGATAAAATATAATAAAATAAAAAGATTAAATTAGGTGAGATACAATAAAAGGAAATATTAAATTAAGTGGATATTAGACACCAGAACTTTTTATTTGCCATACGAATTATGCGAAGCAGATACACCCATATTATGCGTGATTCGGAAAAGAGTAATTTTCATTAAAAATACCAAAAGAATAATATTGAAAATGGTACATACAAATCATAACATTATTTGTTCTGTTTCCACAATAAATAATTCTTACACACAAATCAGAAAATTATTTATTCTAATTACAGTAAGACTTGTTTTCACAATTATGAATTTTGCAAGTTTTTTACCGTGAGTCAAAAAATTAGTTGTGATATATCAAGAACATTATTTGTTCTAATCACAGAAAGACTGATTTCAGAATAGATAATTTTCAATTTTTTTTTTTACCTTGAGTCACTAAATTAGTTGTAAAGTATATCAAAATACCCTAAACTTGATGGGAAACCCGTATAAAATTGAGTTTGAAAAAATGTAAAACATACAACACCCGCGTGTTACATGTGGATATGTGATATGAAAAATAAAATTCATAAGACACTGATAATTCTATTAAAAAAATGTCATGCATCTAATTTGTAGTATATGTAATATTATTTTTATTTTTATTTCTGTGTAAGATACTAATTTGTTCGTGTATATATATATATATATATATATATATATATATATATATATATATATATATATATATATATAT